>JAFIRS010001781.1:0-295401 GCA_018342105.1 Gonioctena quinquepunctata | reverse complement strand
GATATTCAAATAATTTTACTTACATGAGAAAATGTGATGCTCCAAATATAGTACTTCTACACTGAATGTTATTTTTAATGGAGAAATATCTATATTCAACATAAAAATCACTATATCCTAACTATTAACATATAAACAATATTATCATTTAATGTAGTTGAATTCTATTAGAGGACGAGTTCTCAAACTCCTGCTACTTGTGGACTCTGACCCAAATATGTTATTGTATATTTGAAATCTGAAGCATTTATGCAACTGACATCGTCCGCATTGAATTCATCCGAAATACTTTTTGACAACCATGATTTGAATAAAGTATCATTATCATCACGTAATGTCATTAGAATAGATCTCCCATATCGGGTTATACAAATCGTCATACCAAGTATGTTGAAAGCTTTACCGATGGGTAATGATGATATTGGTCTTTGTTCAAAAAGCTCCCACCCTCTTTTCAATTATTGAAGAATTGATTCTCTTCAAATCTACAACTTTTGGAAGAAAAGACATAGTAAGACTGTATGAAAAAATATAGATTATTTCACCTTATAAAAAATACACTCACTGAATTGAGAAACTTCTCGTACTCTGTATTCACTCTGATGATATTATCTAACATCTGATTTCTCATCAACGACTCCACACATTTTTATAAGAGGCATCCCCACTCCATTTCCAGTAGATGGGACTGTGAAGGCCATTACGCACTTGAGCATCAACACACTCATCAATACTGCAGTTCACTCTAGCTCTCTCACAGGATGAATGCCCTCCTCGCTTGAGAGTGCAAGGATTCATGAAGGTCATGATCACACATAATATGTATGCCTACACCACAGCTTCAGTCAAGGTCAAACAAACATCGAGATCAAATCTTTTGGTTGCCGAAACAATCCCAACATCAAAACTCAAGGTCAAATCTCAAAGTCAAAACTTAATGTTATGAATCTCAAGGTCATATTCAAGGTCAAGTCGAATCTCAAAGTCGACCAAACCCAATATCAAAACTCAATGACAAATCTCAAAGTCAAATCTCAAGGTCAAACACACACACATTGCACACCTGCAACTATTCAAGGTCACACGTGACGTCATAGTGGTGGGGGGAGAGCCAGAACCGGCTTAAATCTCCTACTCGTAAATATTTTATATCTCACCCACTAGAGTTGGCCTCCATGAGAACTGCCTGGTTGGAGCTCTATGGAACGTATGAGCTACGTCCTCTGATATGGCGACCCCCCTCGAAAAGAATTAGACGTTCTTGAAGTACATCTTGAAGTAGTAAATAATGAATCCTCCCTGGCAGAACGACTGCAAGTACGCCACTGTTTGTGAATACACTGCTTTGCGTAGCCTGGGTGATAAATATGAATTATGGCTAAATGGCTTTTTGTGGTTCTCTATATGATTTTTATGCGAGGAACTGTCCATGACAATGCAAAGAGTTCATTGAATGCAGTCGTTAAAGCGTTCTTCTGTTGTGTTGAATTCCATCATTAGGTCAGTGATAATAATATTCAGCAACAATAACGACTAATATGCATCGTTCCAAAAGGTACTGAGTTTATCGTCGAATAAATAGTTTAGTCTTTATTAAGAATGCATAGTTTGCGATTCGATACATACATGAATAGAAAGTGAAACTTCTTTGTGTGCATGACCATTTTTGCTTCATTTTCATGTTAAACCTCAATTTCAAGCTCTGGGGCCTAGAAATAACTAAAAAGCCCGCATATCAATAATATATCAAAATCCACAATTCATAATATTTACAAAAGATAATATTTTTGTTGGTTACTGATGCCGAAAGTGCCTCCAGCACTGAAATTCATCATTCTTTTGACAATTGAAATACATTTGCGAAGTACCCTTCTGCGGCCATCAAGGACTTCAACCCTTCACGTCACTGTACAGCCATGAGATTCTTTCCGGTGTCCCGTATAAGGCTCTGGGTTGGACAACTTTATATTGTTGCGAATCCAGGAATCATGGGTATTATAAAAACTTTTCAACAAAAAATTAAACCGACGAAATACGTTTTCAACAAAAAATTAACCCGAAAATACTGAAAGCAAAAATAAATGAACTTCTTAGTCTAAATGGTAATTGAGCTCCTAAACTAATGAAAGTAACTGAGTTTGAGTCGGCGCCAAACAAACAATTATCGAAGATCATTATCTACGAAAGAAGTCATCAAAACGCAGCCGTGCATCTCGCTGCCATCATTTTACGCTTCACCTAATTCAATTGCTAGTTTGTTTGGCGCCGACTCAAAATCAATTACTTACATTAGTTTACGAGCTCAATTATCATTTAGACTAAGGTTTATTTTATTTTTTGCTTTTCAGTTGATTTTTTCGTCGGTTTAATTTTTTGTTAAAAAGTTTTTATTTCTCACTTGTCAGTTCCGTATTTCGTCAGATTAATTTTTTGTTAGAAAGTTTTTATTTTTCAATTTTTTGTGGCTAAAATCTACCAATTACTACCTACTTGTTTTTTGATTACTTCCAAAATACTTACTTACCCACCTTACTTCAACTATTACCAGTTAAATAATATGATTATCTACTTTTACTATTTGTTGTAATATAAATTATTTCCGTTGTTCTGGTTAGTTTATTCCATTACTTTGTATATCATTCCATCCTCTCATAAAATATACTGATTTTGATGGAACAAGAATAATGTCAGTAGCGATCTGTCATTGTCAACTACGTATGTGTGTGCTAATGTTCACTAGTGAAAAATCAATTATCCCCTATTTTTCTACCCGTAAGGGTGGCTAATTCCTTTCGAAATCCAACTATAAGGTATACCCTATCTATTAAAGAAAGAATCATCCAAATCGAAGAACCCAGTACAAAGTTATGCCTGATAGAATCGGTTAACGGACCAGAATTCAGAGGGTGAGTGATCAATATCCTTCATTTCGCTACCCTTAGGGGTGGATTTCATCTTTTAAATTCAAATGGGACCAAAGTCGAAGTACACCCTATCCACTGAAAAAATAATTATCGGAATCGGACGCCTCAGTAAGAAGTTATGCGTGATCATACATAAAAAAATATGATGGAAAAACATAAAATATACGGGTCGAATAGAGAACCTCCTCCTTTTTGGTTTCGTCGGTAAAAAATACTGAATTAATTAATATCCATTTACTTACACTTCACAAAATAATAAAAGTCTCTGACAATAAACAATAGAGCCTTTTCCTTTTTTATACACTCATATAACTAGCTGACCCGGCAGACATTGACCTGCCCAAATTTCTAAATTCCCCCAAAAAATATCCTGAAAACTCTCTTTTTCCTATGTTTTTCTTTGTGTTTTTCCTCCCAGGTTATGCTTTTGACTCTGCCCGCATCTATTCCATTTTCCAGGTTTCTCATTTTTCTGTTATCCCGTTCTCCTGTTATCCCGCTATCACGTTATCACGTTATCCCTTTATACCGTTATACCGTTTTCGCGTTATTTCCGTTATCCCGTTTTCCCGTTATTCCGTAATCCCGTATTATTATTATATATATATATATATATATATATATATATATGAAAAGCATCAAATTATAGATAGTGACACCTATAATCTGTGCGGCGAAGCTTAGACCTAATATCGTGGAATTTTAATGGCACATTTACAGGTCACCAACAGATGTCAGCATAGGCCAACCCTTGACATCAATAGTCGTACTCCTAGTGCGTTCAGAGTAACGCAAAACAAATAACTAGATAAAGAGAAATTTGTAACGAATCCAAGAGAGCACCACCATCCGCCAACAGCTGTTTCATGGTTTCTCAATCATCAGGACGGCTTGTGGTCCCTTTCAAATTCGTATCAAATATCTCCTAGTGTTAATACCTACCGGCAAGTACGAAAATGTGAAAAGCATCAAATTAGAGATAGTGACACCTATAATCTGTGCGGCGAAGCTTAGACCTAATATCGTGGAATTTTAATGGCACGAAATTCCGTAACAAATTTCTCTTTATCTAGTTATTTGTTTTGCGTTACTCTGAACGCACCAGGAGTACGACTATTGATGTCGTGGGTTGGCCTATGCTGACATCTGTTGGTGACCTGTTAATGTGCACGAAATTTCGTGCCATTTAAATTCCACGATATTAGGTCTAAGCTGCGCCGCATAGGTGTCAATATCTATAATTCGATGCTTTTCACATTTTCGTACTTGCCGGTAGGTATTAACACTACGAGATATTTGATACGAATTTGAAAGAGAGCACAAGCCGCCCTGATGCTTGGGAAACCATGAAACAGCTGTTGGCGGATGGTGGTGCTCTCTTGGATTCGTAACAGATTTTTCTTTATATATATATATATATATATATATATATATATATATATATATACAGAGTGTTTCTAAATAACATGCTTATATTTAAGGACGTTATTCTTGGGTCCATGTGGAGAAAAAAACTTCATATGAACATTTGCCCTAAAGGTCTAAACTTTTGTAGTTTGTTAAAGTTTTAAGAATGTTTTTGGAACGAAGTTCCTTATCGGGCGTTGCGAAAGGGGGCTAGACGGAATAAATTAAGACCAAAAGTTGTAACGACACTTTTTGCTGTAGTTGTAAGCCGTGCGGCGTGCGCGTGTTTCTCTGTCTGTCTCTCTCTCTCTTTCTCTCATAGAAAGCAAGCCAGTTATTTTCGTTTCGTCTTTCTATTTCACATTGAAGTGTGTGGTGTCGCGACGATTATTTTTGTTGAGTGTATACAGGTTTTTTGTACATAATAAATTATAAAAAATAATAACAATAATGGATCCTGACAGTGTTTCTGCACAAGTTAGGTAAGTAGAGATTTTATACAGACAATAATAAATGCTTATGTATTTTTAGCAAGTACGCATTATAACCTCTCTTTACTATTGTGCTAACCAAGTCATACGCGTTATAATCTCTTCATTATTGTGTGTTTAGCAAGTGTACGCGTCATAACTTTAATAAATTTAAAAGCAAATTATATTTTAATATAACAATATCAATGCGTATGTACTAAAATTGAGCCTACTGATTGAGTTTATATTACATTATAATTGTTAATAATAAAAAAAATATTATTATAACTTAAAAAAAAAATTACAATTCCTTCACTAATTAATCGAAAGGAACTTCGTTCCATCCGGGTGTCCCTTGACAACTCTCAACTTTTTTTTATGATAACTTTGGTATGACCCAAGATATTTTTGTGAAACGTAGTACGCATCTTATATGCATTAAAAGGCATTTTCTGCTGTACAACATTATTTTGTATTCTTGTCAGTGGCGTTAGTGCGGGATTCGTACTGAATCATTTTAAAGAGAAAAGCGATACGCCACTGCTTTTTGAAATTATCATTCCTTTCTGAGCGAATGTGGTCTCCTAATTTTTTTTCGTTTTCGTTTCGCTTAGCTCGGAAGGATATATGTATCAATAGAAGTTGAAAATGCACATAATACATCACCACGCTTCTTGGGAGTGTCTAATAGCTTTTGAAAATCGAGCATGAAGTTGATGTGCCGCATTTAGAAAGTTAACAAAACAAATTAAAATAATGTGACTTCAGATTATTTTGTTTTAAGTAATTGTAAACCGGACTAAGAAACGCATTTAATTCGGATGTTTTCTCACCTAAAAAGAAGGAACACAACCTTACCTAACATGGCTAACCTTGTTACCCAAGTTGGCTAACCTTACTATCCAAGTTGAATGCAAACTAATCAACCTTATGAAGCATGAAAAAATAAAATTCATTAATTTGCATCTCGCTAGACCACACGAGAAAGAAGAATTTATGTAACTTTAAACAAAAATTGATTTAAGAGAATAATTTTCAAACGGTAAAATTATAAAATTAAAGTAATTTAAATATATTTTGGAATGCTAACACAAAATTTCCCTGAACGCACAAAGAAATAAATTGAATCAAATGTTCAAAATGTGAACCTTCTGCAAATATGCATGCCTCTCCTCTTCTTCTCATGGACTCACGTACTCTTTGGAAAATGCCCGGAGCTGTTTCTAATAGTTTCGCAAAAAACTATGATGCCATTTCTCAACTGCTCTTCAGTATGAATTGGTGTGCTGTAAACCAATGCTTTAAGATAACCCCACAGGAAATAATCAAAACCCTTGAGATCCGGGGACCTAGGTGGTCATGCCTGTAGTCCTCCGCGACCTATCCAGCGACTATTGTAATTTTAGTTTGAATATTCGCGCGCCAGAGCACTGGAGTGCGCTGGCGCCCCGTCGTGCATAAACCACAGTCGATTTCTTACTAAAATGGGAACATCTTCCATCAAAGCTTGCAATTCCGGTAATTATGCCTATTCAACCTCGCATGAGGAAAATAGGGTCCAATCAAATAAACACCGCATATTCCAGCCCAGTTATCGGAAAAGTGCTCCTGGTGACGGGATTCCAAGATTGCATGTGGGTTTTCTTCATCCCAAAAATTATTATTGTAAAAGTTTTGGATGGCGTTTCCGGAAAAATTGGCCTCATCGGTGAATTAAATTTCACTATCAAATAATGGATTTTCATATACTTTTTGAAGAAACCATTGGCAAAAGTTCATCCGTAATGGAATGTCACGAGGAAGTAGCGCCTGAACCTGTTGGATATGGTAGGGATATAATAAAAAGTCATGAAGAATTTTCCAAACTAGAATTTGTGAGATATTCAAATTGTTCCCAATTTTTCGTGTACTTAATCCGGGATCTTTCTCGATTAAATTCAAAACCGCTACCTCAATTTCTTGTGTTCTTACACTACGTTGTACTCCTTTTAGATGATTGTCTGGTTCAAAACTTTCCTTTTCGCACAACCTTCTATGAATGTTTGAAAATGTTCGTGCATTTGAAATATTTCTATTCGGAAAGCGTTCTTCATACATCCGCCGTTATCAGCAAGCCCATACATGTAAAGCATATCTGTAAACTCATAATTCGTAAAATAAATCATGCTTTTTAAACAATATTATTAATTTTGGTGATTTGAATATGTGACAAATAGACTAGGTAGACAACTGTCAAAACTGTATGTTTACAAAACAAAATCTTCTTACCTACTTCAAAAAACTTCATGTGTCCTAGAGGTCTTAACTTTCGAACTACAGGTTGTTGAAATTTTAAGAAAAAAATCTTTTTTAACCGACGAAACCAAAAAGGAGGAGGTTCTCTAGTCGACGCGTATATTTTTTTTATGTATGATCACGCATAACTTGTCACAGAGCAGTTTGATTCCGATGATTCTTTCCGTTTCATCGTTTCATTGGATAGGGTGTACCCCGAAGTTAGTCCCATTTAAATTTTAACAAAAAAATCCATCCCTAAGGGAAGCAAAATGGAGGATATTGATCGTTCACCCTCTGAATTTTGGTCCGTTAACCAGGCATAACTTTTTAGTGGGTTTTTTCGATTTGAATGATTCTTTTTTTATTAGATAGGAAATACCTCATAGTTGATCATATTTCAATTTGGAATAAAATAATTCACCCCTATGGGTAGAAATATAGGGAATGATTGATTTTTCACTTGTGAACATTGGCACACATATGTAGTTGACATTGACAGATCCTCCTACATCCGTCACAATAATTACATTCTATGAAAGGATGGAATTATATACAAAGTGATGAAATCAACTAACCAGAACTTTCAAATATAATGTATATTTTATAACAATAAATAGTTAAAGTAGATAATCATATTATTTAACAGTTAATAGTTGAAGTAAACTAGGTAAGTAAGTATTTTGGAAGTAATCAAAAATTAAGTAGGTAGTAATTAGTACACTCAGAAAATTTTCCTTGCATAATTAACAAGAGTACTTCTGTAAACAGATTGAAGTATGAATTGTCTTGAGGTAACATGAAATTGTCTCGATTATGAGAAAATACTATGCATGCAACAGAGCATTCGAGGTAATACCGATGTCTTATGTTGTTTCTGGAACAAATATATTTATATTGCAGGTACAGAACTTTATCATATATAATTTATGTTTTCATTGACGGAACATAAAGCTCATTTCAAATATTGACAAGAATTCCATTAATTCAATAGAATATCATCGATATACTTAATAGTAATAATTTTAATAGAATAAATTGCAGTATTGGCTACATAGTGAATGTTATTCTCCCTCAGATATACTGTATGAATGTTATATAGGTGACAATTTATTTCTTTATGACACCAATAATATTTACAATTATTGTATTCCGAGAACAAAGGTTGCTGTTAACATTGAAACATGTATACTATTACCATACAATAATCTTTCTGTTATATCAACGAAAAAGTCATTGTAATTATGGGGTATTATCAAGTAATGGTAGGTGTACTGTTAACTTTACAACATTTAAGATCTACCAAATAGAGATCTTATGATTGTTATTTCAACCTATTTTTTATTACATTCACTAATGAAATTTTCTGAGTGTAGATTTCAACCACAAAAAATAGAAAAATAAAAACATTTTAACAAAAAATCAAACCGACGAAAAAATCAACTGAAAAGCAAAAAATAAAATAAACCTTTTTAGTCTTAATGATAATTGAGTCCTAAACTAATGTGAGTAACTAATTTTGAGTCGGCCCCAAACAAACTAGCAATTGAATTAGGTAAAGCATAAAATGATGACAGCGAGATGCATAGCGGTGTTTTGATACTTCTTCAAAGTAATATAATGATCTTCGATAATTTGTTTGACGCCGAATCAAAATTAGTTACTCACATTAGTTTAGGACTCAATAATCATTGAGACTAAGGTTTATTTTAGTTTTTGCTTTTCAGTTGATTTTTTCGTCGGTTTAATTTTTTGTTGAAAAGTTCTTATTTATGGCAACCCTAGATATTTGAAACGAAGTTCGTATCTTCCATGCATCAAAAGGCTTTTTCTGCTGTATAACATAATTGTTTATTGTTGCCAGTGGCATTCGTGCGGGATTTGCACTGAATCATTTCAAATAGAAAAGTGATACCCCACTGATTTTTCATGGTTAAAATTATTTTTGAAATCCTCATTCATTTCTGAGCAAATCTGATCTCCAGATTTTTTTTCGTTGGACGTACGATTCTCGCATAAAAAAATAAAATCCATCCATTTGCACGTTATAAAATTGGGTACCTATTATCCAGCATTAAAAACGTATCTACAAAAAATACATATAATACTGGTGATGTTCTTATTCTCTATTGCAGTTACACAACTGTCTGAATTAAGACATATTATTAGATTTAACATTATTTGGTTATGGCAAACCAAATCATTCATCTTTCAACTTTTTTTTCATATTAAGAAGCAAAAATAATATAATAAGTTCAGAAACTCAATTCAATTAATTATAAATTCATCACTATGTGTTATTATGATTATAATCCAACTATTATTTCAACCACTTCATTAGTTATCAAGTATTTATTTTGTACCTTATTGTTTAAATATGTTATTACTTTTAGACCAGGGTCGATAATTTTTGATACCAAAAAAATAATAGCAGGATGAAACGTTTTGGAAAAGGAAGAGAATATAACAAAAGTGAAAGGAAAAATAATTTACGGGCGATCTGAGGTCGGGAAGTGGAAGGGGGTGAGTTTTTAAGGGTAAAAAACGGTCCGGCAAAACTAGTCCTATGGAAAAAGTCATTAGTTTTGTATTCACACTTTTTCCACATAACCCCAAAATGTATGTGAAAAATTGAAATAACCAAGTTTTTGGTTAGTATTTTGATCTTTTACAAAAAAAAAACACGAAATTTGGAGAAAACTCCCTTTCATGTCCCAAACACACTGTAATTTATTTGATTTAAAATATTTATTTTTTCACCTTATTTTGACTTAATATCGAAAAATCACCCTAATTTTCAATCGAAAATTCTCGCGTCAAAATATCAGCTTTTTCCACCAAGTCGGTGGGCTTTCTATTCGTTGAAATCTATACTTTCTGATGGTGAAAAAAAGAATAAATTACTATGGTAAATGTTCTCAGAAAATGCAAAGAAACGAAAAAAACTCGAATCCGAATTTAATAAGACATCTACAATATTTTGAGAAAGTTGTAGAATCTTCTTTAAATTATATGCGTAGATGCCTATTTATTGCCATTTTAAGATAACTTATATACCTGAGTGACCTACGGAAAATTTTAGCCCATCAAAAAGTATTTAATAGAAAATTGGGGAAGGGGCTAGGAGGGTCTGGGCCTTACTACCTGTTATTTCTTTACCTTTTTTCCATAGGACTTGCAGTTTTGCCGGAAATCGAGATTAACCGTTTTTTACCCTTAAAAACTCACCCCCTTCCACTTCCCGACCTCAGATCGCCCGTAAATTATTTTTCCTTTCATTTTTATTATATTCTCTTCCTTTTCCAATGGGTTCCATCTTTCTATAATTTTTATTACTTTTTACCATTTTTAAAGGCTTCAGCACTGGTCTATTTTTCAAATTATCACTTATAGATTCAATGCACTCAAGCCCTTCGCACAGACTTTTTCTACTGTAAGGTTTTCAATTTATTCCCTTCTCCTTTTATTATATTTACTTGTAACTGTCGATGTAATTCAGAAGGCGATGTGTGAATAAATTATTATTATTGAATTTCCAAATGCCAAACCTTCGGACCCATCACAGGTACTACATCCATTGCCTACGCGATCGTGCAATATTCCACACGTCCACAGTTTATAAAGTGTCACTTAACGGTCAAGGGTCAGATCGCTTATCTCTGCTTACTTCGTCGAAAAAACGAATCTTCTTACAACGGGATATTGTGTTGCGCTAATCCGAGAAAAAAGCTGAGGATCGGTTTTGCGAACGTGTTTGACTTCGTAGTTGCAAGCCTGAACTCCAGTTTTATTACTTTATAGCATATTACAAACATATATCATTTGAATGGTGGATGGCATGGGCTATTAACTGCAATTCCGCACTTACTTTCTCGCCAGACGCCGAAACGTTTTTTAATGTTCCGTACCCGTAAGGTGAAAACGGAACACTTGTGGTCTTACTCCAGTATCTGTATGTTTGCCTATCTTAGATAAACTCGTTAAGTTGAAAAATCACCGCACTAATCTTAGGGAGAATGGATTTCGGTAAAATTTTCTGAACTTCATAACATCCTGATCAAAAGTTACCATTATCAGAAACTTCTTCATTGCGCTATAGATGTAAAAAAACGGTTTTATTTGTATTCGCTTTAGTTTTCAGAATGTTGTAGTTCTTTCTCATTGAAAAACTCTTCGAAAACAATATTTACAGTTAAACAGGTGCATATAATATTTCAAGGCAATATTGTGAATATCACCACCGTCCAATAAAAAAAATGCAGTCAGATCGATGAATGTATTTGTTGTGCTAGTGTGAGTATCGACGAATGACGATGATGACTTTTTCAATGCAGTCGACGGAAACCCTGAGAACCAGGTAGACTATGAATTATTTGGTTATATCATCAGACATAAAGATCTCTTGATAACCGAACTCTAAGGCAAAATCGATAAGAAGCAATTAGAACTGCTGAATGAAAATAATTCCAGTATACTAGCGTCAAATGATAAACACGCTCAGACAAAAGGTGTGGAAACAAAAACAGCGGATTCTAAACCAACAGAAAAACAGACAAATTCTAAATCTGATAAAAACAGGGATTTCCCAAATAAATGAGAAAACTGTATCAGCCAGTTTAATGAAAACACAAACGAAAGTGACCATGGATAAATATATACACATACAGGATGAAGCACATCGCTCTAAGGAAATGAAACCTATATCTTGACTAAATGAGAACTGGCTTTGAAAAGAAAAACAAAACTATTAATAAACAAAAACTAAATCCTGCTAGAAAGAAAATTGTGTTTGGAAAAAATACTGCATCTTCGAGTATTCTCAAAAGTGTTCCCAAACAAGTGAAAATGCATGTTTACAGAAGTCTACACCGTCACAAATTTTTTTAAAGTCAGTTTTCCTGTGGTATTCGATCAAGATTTCTTCCCCAGGTACCCAGATATGTATGCATTTTTCAAAGCACGAATTTATGAGAAGCATTTAGAAAAGGGCTATGGATCCTTCAGGTGGCCAGAAGATGCATGCGTTAGGCATTTTTTATACCGCAGATCAAACAACATGACAAACTTGTGAAGAAAAACAATAGTATTGAAAATAAAAATTCCCTTAGATATATCCTTAGGAATGACACGATCAACTTGTTCCACATAAATTTGCAAGTAAGACAGACAAAATGAACTTATTTCTTTCTGAGTTCAAGATCAATATTCTTTGTATTTCACTTGCAACTTCCTTTTGTAGAAAGTTCTGCGATAGGGGTGGTGTATTTGTTTTTGTGAAAGAAGTATCAGTTTCAAAGAAATTAAAGTTTTAAATTTCTATGAAGAAATACATTCTGAATGTTGTGCAATTAAAATTCCAAAGCTAAAGACAATCATTGTCGTTACTTACAATAGGTCTTCTGGATCTAGTGATTTCCATACAAATTTCGCTAATCTAGAACATGTTTTGACTAATCTGTTAAGAGGTAACTTCAAAATCATATTTGTCCTGGACTTCAACATTAATTTTAAAATTCAATCGGGAAATATTGTGGAAGTCACCACCGTCCAATAAAAAAAATGCTATCAGTTCGAAAGTTTATACATATATCTATATATATATATATATGTATATATATATATATATATATATATATATATATATATATATATACAGTACTTCTCAAAAGTCCCCTCTCCCCCTCTTATTTTTGGAACGATTATACATAAACAAGTGAAATTTGGAAACTGAATATAAAAGGTTGTAAACTTCCCTACTAGAGATGATAGATGACGAAATCGTCAAAGATGACGTCACAAGGCCATTGTGACCAATAATTCTAAATGGAACCCTATGGCAAGCGACACCTCTTTTAAAAGGTATCGAAAAAACCTAATCAATGATACTAATTTTGTTTGTGTTTATGGCAGTTTTAATGGCTCATTAGTAAACATTAAAATTTAAATTCCATTCAGTATGATATTAATTACAGATTTGAAAATCAGTATCTACTTGAAGAAATTGCTCGAAGTGACCTCCATTTACTTCCTGACAGTGAAATATCCTATTTTTAATTTCTTCTCGTACTTTTGCAAATGTGTCTGCGGAAACAGCCTCACATTCTGCAACAATACGTTGTTTTAAAACGTCAATATTGTCAGGTTGAGTGGCGTAAACCTTCGATTCAAGGTACCCACACAGAAAAAAATCCAAAGGTGTGAGGTCCGCTGATCGAGCTGGCCATTCCTTTGAACCTCGTCGTCCAATCCATCTACCACGATACTCCTCATCCAAATACCGTCTTACTGCACCGTAATAGTGTGGAGGAGCACCATCCTGTTGGAATGTTATTTCCAAATTGCAGAATTCATCTGGATTATCTTCCAAAATATCAAGGATCAACGGTTCTATTGCGTTTTGCAACAGCACCAGATAAAGCTCACCAGTTAAATCAGTATTTGAAAAAAGAGGCCCAACGATGTGGTTTCCCAGGATACCTGCCCAAACATTCACCTTCTGGGGAAATTGGGTATGTGTTTCACGAAACAGGTGAGGATTTGCGTCACTCCAATACCTCACAATCTGTGTATTTACATTTCCATTTAGATAGAAAGTACTTTCGTCACTAAAACAAATTGTTTTGGCATAGTATGGCTGTTGGTTAATTTTAGTTTCCATATTTTCACAAAATTCTAGTCTTCGGTCTGGGTCGTCGTCTGAGAGTTGATGAACCATTTTAATTTGTATGGATGAAATTTGTTTTTTACCGCACCCTGTGTACTGTACTTCGACTGACTTCACAGGTAGATACAACGTGACTTGTTGAAGAAGTAGGATTAACTATTACTTCTGCCAGTATATCAATTTTTTTCTCATCAGAAATTTGTGGTCTGCCAGATCGTTTCGCCTCATTAATACTACCCGTTGTTTCAAACTTACGAAGAAGCTCCCTTAAATAAGTCCTCGAAACGGGGCGATCGGGAAACCTCTCATTAAAAATGCGTTCTGTTGCATGAATATTTTGTCCAGTTTCACCAAGAATTAGGATCGCTGCTACTTCATCACCTAGAGCTCACAACAGTTTAACAAATTATTAAAATGAACAAAAATATTGAAAGTACCAAACGCTGCTAAAACAGTTAAACGTTCGATCAACAATAGACAAATTATTAAATGTACAAAAACTTGGACAATTACAAAAAACGTCGAATTAGGGAGACTAACAAAAACGTCAGCTTATTTGACAACTATCCAGAGGCGAAGCTTGAATTTGGAATTTGAGTATTAACTGATCTAATTCATCACAACTTTGCGTTTTTTGAAAGCGAGTTGCCAAAACTGCCTTGAACACAAACACAAGTATCATTGAATAGGTTTTTTCGATACCTTTTAGAAGAGGTGTCGCTTGCCGTAGGGTTCCATTTGAAATTATTGTTCACAATGGCCTTGTGACGTCATCTTTGACGATTTTGTCATTTATCATCACTAGTAGGGAAGTTTACAACCTTTAATATTCAGTTTCCAAATTCCACTTGTTTATGTATAATCGTTCCAAAATAAGAGGGGGGAGGGGACTTTTGAGAAGCACTGTATATTTAAATAATTGAAAAATTTATTGAAGAAACAAAGGCAAATCCAATCGAAAGAAATCATTGGCTATTGCCGGATGCAATATACATTGAGATATGTGGAATATTCAACTGATTGTGATAAATGTAAAAAGAGTCTGAGAATCCTTATTAACATTTGTTGCAGGCTATCGGCGAACTGTGCCTCTGCAATAGCGTGAATTTTTCCTAATGAAAACGAACAGCTCGTTATATCCAAACTACTAAATATGGTCAGAACTAGTAGATGACGTCCAATACTTTCAAGCACTCAACAATTGACGTCAGTAATCTACACTTGAAAAACTGGCCCTTGTTATTGTTTATTATAAAATCATTCAGAGGCAATATTGGCCAAAAACGAAATTTGTTAAAATGGCACTGAACACACTATTTTCCGGTTATGAAAACATAAACATGATGACATGACATACTAGGACTGAATAGCTATTATATCATGGCATATATCATTCCTCTCTCGTCAATTTGTCCAAATTATTCAATATGTACATGTGCCTAACTAACAACTAGTCAAAGTAAAATAAAATAAAAGATAACCATCTTTTATTTTACTTCTTATTTCATATTGCCTCTTATTTTATTGGAACGGAGTTTCTTTACGCAGCTTGCGGTAGGTGTTTACTGGTAGAAATCGTCACGTAACAAAAAAGCGTTATTCCCCCTCCATGCGACTTTCTCTCTCTCTGTCTCTTTCTATTATGTGTGTGACAACCGTCTCGCACTTGCTCAAACGATTCCGAAGGTGTACGAAACCATCCGAACTGCTGTTCTGCTTGCGGGAAATTTAAAATGATTCATGAGCGGTAGGATATATAGGCGAATACAAGTCGGATATTATCGTTGTGTGGTAATACGTGGAAGATATTTTTGTTTCTTCTATATTTCTATATAACGCGTGTTTAGATGATTATATCCTTGTTTGGACATAATTACAAGCTTTTATTTAGTTTCACCTGTTTCACAAATTCAAAATGGCGGACGAGTTTTGTAATTATGGTTCGATTCTTCTCAAAATAGGTATCTCTGTGGTGATGATGATGGTCCGATTCTGGAGATTATGAATTTATTGTCAAAATTCATAAATTCATTAATGTACAATTCGGTGTTTTTGGGGTCGGAGATTATGAATTTAGTCGAGGATAATTGATTTTCTGTGAGAATTCATAAATTGAAGATGGTAGCTCCAGGATGGCGGACGAGTTAATCTTTAGATGGTCTCCTCAAAACTCACAGGAACAAGGGCCCACAATGAGGATGTATTAACAAAAATGCATAGATTAAGGCGTACTTACTAAAAAGCACAAAATAAAATAACTAATAAAAAAAGCCTTTTTAAAGACAAGCTTTCATTCAAGGGAAAAAATAATTGCCTTGGATGTGCAACGTAGGTAATTCCGTGAGTTATAGATTCAAAAGATTACGCGACAAGCTCTTGAATCTATAACTCACGGAATAACCTACGTCGCACATCAAAAGCAATTATTTTTTTCTTTTAAGCGCATTTGAATAAAAGCGTTGACCTGACGGGCTTGATCATTTGCCACAGATCAGCTGCTTTCCTAATATTTTATTCTAGAAAGGCTGTATGCCAAAGAATGTTAAACTGTTGTCCAATAACATGTACTCAACATGAAGAAGCACTCTTCATATGAAAGGAGTATGCATACCAAAAAGTATCAATTCATTAAAGAAAAATTACAGTTGTATTCTATTTTTCTATAAATCTTGAAGAAAAACGTTTTAAATAAAAGTTGTGAAATTCAAAAAGATCTACCAAAAGATATATGTTGCCAACGTTGGTATAAAAATGAATGTTTGGAATTTCAATGATTTTTTCGATAGTAACCATTTTAAAATATCTCGACCAATTCAGCTTAACCGTGGTATTGATATACAGTGCGCGTCAAAATTATGGAACAAATTCGATATTTCGCAAGCCATGTACTTTTGACAAAAATCCTAAAATAGGTCGATTTTTATTTAAAAATGCCGATTTTTTTATGTATATTCTAAAGAGGTTATGTCACTGGTTTTGACATGGTGACGTAATCGGTAATTTTTTTAAATTGGAATAGATGTCTTGTGATACCTCATCTGAAAGGCCTTTCCTTACTGCATTCAATGTTAATAATTAATTAGATATTTTTTTACAGGGTGAACAAAAATTTATATTTTATTTCAATAAGAGAATAACTGTATATCCAACAAAATAGAACAGTTAAATAAGATGTTCGAAATGCCATCCACCAGTCTCTTGACAATAAGCAAATCTATGGACACATTCCTCTTGCACATTGCGAATAACTTCCGGAGTAATTCTGTTAATTTCGATCCTAATTCGATTTTTCAACTCTTGTAGATTTTGCGGCCTATCTACATAGACCTTCGATTTCAAATGACCTCACAAGAAAAAATCCAGGGGCGTAAGATCTGGAGATCTTAGGGGCCACTCTATCGGTCCGCGTCTACCAATCCACCTCCTAGGAAAACAGTTATTCAAAAACTCGCGAACATCACGTGCATAGTGCGGGGGTGCACCATCTTGTTGCAACCAAATACTTTCATTTGGTGAGTTAGGATTGTTGGCGTTTGGACAAATATATTTTTATTATTATTACATTATGATTATGAAATTCTTGGATTGTCATCGGTCCTTGATATATGTGACAACTTTCAAATTATTCGGAAGATTGGAAGTGGGTGAATATTTACTTCCAAGATTTTATTACATTGTGAGTTATTCAGTTACAAGTAAAGATAATGAAAGCGTGTTAAAAAATGCAAAATTTTACTTTTTTTGAGCCAAGGCTCTAATCCCTTAGACTGCCCTGGCAGACTAGTGAGTCAGTGCACTACTACACCAATGAATCCTTTCCCAATATTAAAAGCTATTTCCTAGTCTAAAATGGAAACAAAAGACAATCACAAATTAATGCCATAATGGGCAAGTTAGTGTCAAATAAATGTCAGTTGAAATATCAACAAATATTCTTCACAAATTCTAAGTGAAAAGGTTCTAAAAGTAAACTATGGCTACTTTAAGTGAAACCCAACGCATAGAAATTTTAATTTTTATTGGATGCGGAGATAGAACCAGAACTCAGTAAGAGGTATGCGACTTGTTCAATGCGAAGTATCCAAATATACCTATCAGTCGTTCAACAGTCAGTAAGATTGAGAAAAAATTTAGAGAAACTGGTCATGTCAAACATATTCCGAATGCTGGACGTCCTGAAATAGAAGAAAACGTGAAACTTGATGTTCTATTGGGTGTAGAGAATAATCCTCACAATACTCAACGACAAATTGCAGCAGACCTTGACATATCCCAAAGTTCTGAATTACGTATTCTAAAAGCAGAAAAGTACCATCCATACAAAGTACAGCTACATCAACAACTCAATGATGATGATCCCGATCGCCGTGTGGAGTTCTGTGAAATAATGCAGGATTTGTGTAACCGCAATCCACGTTTTATAAAACAAATTCTATTTTCCGATGAGGCTACGTTTTGCCTAAATGGTTCAGTAAATCGTCAGAATTGCAGATATTGGAGTAGGGATAATCCTCACTGGATGATGGACGGGCATACTCAATACCCTCAGAAAGTCAATGTTTGGGCAGGGATAATAAACGACCGGATTATTGGCCCGTATTTTTTCGAAGGAAATCTCACAGGGGAGCGTTACTTGGAATTTTTAAGAAATGAACTTATACCTAGCCTTGCCGATATTTTTCCAAACGCCAACAATCCTAACTCACCAAATTAAAGTATCTGGTTGCAACAAGATGGTGCACCCCCGCACTATGCACGTGATGTTCGCGAGTTTTTGAATAACTGTTTTCCTAGGAGGTGGATTGGTAGACGCGGACCGATAGAGTGGCCCCTAAGATCTCCAGATCTTACGCCCCTGGATTTTTTCATGTGGGGTTATTTGAAATCGAAGGTCTATGTAGATAGGCCGCAAAATCTACAAGAGTTGAAAAATCGAATTAGGATCGAAATTAACAGAATTACTCCGGAAGTTATTCGCAATGTGCAAGAGAAATGTGTCCGTAGATTTGCTTATTGTCAAGACTGTTCTATTTTGTTGGATATAAAGTTATTCTCTTATTGAAATAAAATATTAATTTTTGTTCACCCTGTAAAGAAATATCTAATTAATTATTATCATTAAATGCAGTATTGAAAGGCCTTTCAGATGAGGTATCACAAGACATCTATTCCAATTTAAAAAAATTACCGATTACGTCACCATGTCAAAACCAGTGACATAACCTCTTTAGAATATACATTTAAAAATTGGCATTTTAAAATAAAAATCGACCTATTTCAGGATTTTTGTCAAAAGTACATGGCTTGCGAAATATCGAATTTGTTCCATAATTTTGACGCGCACTGTAGAGTATTTTTGTGTCATATTTTATTCCACGTCCGTAATAGGCAGTACCTTTATGAAATCTAAAACCATTAAACCCCACCGTATACATTTTAATATATATTCACAAAATGTAAAAAACAATTTATTTCGATTTTTTGTCACCCGAGGAAATCAAAATATCCATTCATGTTCGGAATAGACATCGGCTTTCAACACTATTGCTGATGAACAAATAACTTCAAGTATACTCGAAAAATGGACGATTATAACTCTTTCGTTGCACGCATTCCAACCGTTATAACCGATACGTGTAAATAATTCCATTTGAGACATTATTGTTTACGATAATAATGCTATTATAACGAGAAAAAACTCACAGTAGGTGAACTGGTCAATAAAGTTTCACACCTGATAGGTAATAATGGCAACTGCAATACGAGAACCAGCGTACTAACTTAATCATGTTGTTAACAGTGGTGAAAATTCCAATTTTTGCAGTGACGTACAAGTATTTTTAACGGACTCTAGAAGGAGGGCTTCGATGTATACTTTGTCTACGAACTTTTCTCCAGCGTTGGTTCTCATGAAACTTTCATACAAAATAATGAGTTGGAAAACCCGTTGATTTTTTTATGTTATTTTTTCAAAATATACTAACAATTTAACTTCTTATTGAAGAATATATCAGTGCTCGTACAGCTTTTGTGTTTGCCTACAGAACAATTCAATGAACATTTTGCAGTTTCTTCAACAGAAAATGTTTCTGAATCAGAAGAATTTTTCCGCGTTGGTTCTCATGAAATTTTCATACCAAAAGTATAATTTGGGAAACCCTTGGTTTTTTTAATATACTTACAAACCCAGTTCCCAATGGAAAATATATCAATGTACGTAGGTTAGAAAATTATATGGAAATGTTCCTTTGGCGACAAGGATTTTGTACAAGATTGTACGGACTTTGAGTATTGCCGACAGAACAGCCTAGTGTAATTTTGCGGTTTCTTCAACAGAACATATTTCTAAACCAGAAGAATAGTTTCTTCAACATAAAATATTTCCAAACCAGAAGATTTTTTACGCGTTGGTTCTCATGAAATTTTCATACAAAAAGAATGAGTTGGGAAACCCGTATTTCTCTATATTTTTTTTTTCAAAATATACTAACAAACCAACTTTTTAATGAAAAATATATCAGGGTATGAACAGACTTTGTGTTTTGCCGACAGAATAGCGTTCATTTTGCAGTTTCTTCAACAGAAAATATTTCTAAACCAGAAGAATTTTTCTTCGCGTTAGTTCTCATGAAATGTTTGTACAAAAAAGAAACAATTGGGAAACCCGTGATTTTGTTTTTGTTTTACGAAACCCAGTTTTTAATGGAAAATATATCAATATACGTAGGTTAGAAAATTATATAGAAATGTTCATTTGGCGACAATGATTCTGTTGAAGATTGTACGGACTTTGAGTATTGCAGACAGGATAACGTAATGTAGATTATGCAGTTTCTTCAACAGAAAATATTTCTGAACCTGAATAATTTTTCTTCCGCGTTGTTTCTCATGTATTTTTTACACAAAACGCTAAATAAATCGGGAGGACATTGAACCCCCAAATTCTTCGGCGAAACAATCAATCACGCCGAATACTTACGAGTTCTTTTCATATAATAATCTGACCTGGAACCCGCATCTGCAACATGTGATGAACAAAAGCAAATCGTCTGTCAGGACATGCAGAAGAGCTTTGGGCAAAGTATGGGGACCGGAACTGAATGTAATGCTTTGGCTATTCACGGCGATCATAAAGCCGGGATCCAACGTGCAGTTCATTTTGCCGAGCTAGTGATGACATCTGATTACATGCTCTCTCTATACTAATACGGAAACCCATTCCAAACGCTGCTCAATTGGAACGAATGGGACTCGGGAGAAAGAACACATTCATCTGGCATCATAGTCTGGTACAAAGATGATTCGAAAACAGATGAAGAATTAGGAGCGGCAATACATGTAGAGGTTAAGTCCAAGGAAGTTGCACTCGGCAATTGCACAGTATTCCAATAAGATATATGCCATAAGGGAATGCATACAGATAAATCTAGTAAGCCGAAGCGCAATAAAAGCTCTTAGCTCCGCACAGATCAAGTCAAAGTCAAAACCAGTTTGAGAATGCCTTCTGACCCTCAGTGAACTCGTAAAACACAACAGGGTCACACTTGTTTGGATGGCTGGACACAGAGGCATCGAAGGCAAGGAAAATGCAGACAGACTAGCAAGACAAGCGTATGAATCACCATTCACAGTCCCAGAACCAGAACTTGGAAACAATAAAACATGATGTGGAAACCTTATAAAAAAATGTAAACTTACAAACCAAATGTATTAGGAGCAATAGAAGGGCGGATACACAGCACAGCCATGGTGGGACAGTAAACACTGACAGCTGATTTCCTGAACTCAAATAACAGACCTCTATAACTTGTGAAGGGCACAGGTCTATATAGATAGAAACCACTGACGACAGAGCAATACTATAGCCTCCCGTAGGTCTCAGTGTTGAGGAAAGCCTCTAGTTAATCAGCCTTCAACCAATTCAACTTCTTTCAATAATAAAACCCTCGTGCAATCTATATCAGAAAAATTCGTTGATATATGAAAATTACTATTTGAATATAGGAGGAAATCCTACATACATCGTAGGGTTCTTTGAATAGCACCTATGATGGTCACCAATATTACTTCCGAAAGACAAACAAAATGTGTTTTATCTGCATTTGTTGCACGTTTTTTGTTTGGTTTTTTGATTTTGTTGCCAATCGGAAAGTAGCTAACAAGTCATGCCATCTCTATTCTATACAAAATATCTTCCACTTTAACCACCTCCACACACTTTCATCACAATGATTCATCCAACTTCAATTACTCTCTTGCAAAAAATAAAATTATACGGGTTTGCAGTCCGTTAGTGACCCGTACCATATAGAGTACAATCAATTATAGCTAGCTGTGGTACTTCATGCTTGGTACTCCATGCAATTAGATACGAAAGTAAAACCATTAGATAACATCGAATTATTTAAAGGGTCGCCACATCGATGGTGCAGTTGTAATTAAGTAGAATGAGTAACGGTTTGGGAAAGAGAAGTCCGGAAATGGCGAGATTCTTCTAAACTATTTATTTATTACACCATCTTGAAACACATAATTTGAAATCGAATTTATATAGTTTTCCACTTGCTTTATATGTAGACTTGAAAAAATGGTTTGTTTTTTCTAGTAAATTATTAAGTTCAGAGATATTTTCAGTTGAGTTTCATCTAAACTATCACTTTTTTGACATTTTTGACAATGCGACGTTGCCACTTCTACTATAAAGTAGCGGGTGCTTTGATTTTTACAATAGAACACCCTGTATGTAATATCATATTATGATTTCTTATCACTTTGTCAACAACTTCATGTACTATTTCCCTATACCTATCTGTTACCGTTTAGAAGATATAAATTAATTTCTTTTTTTTTTACCAAACATGTACTTTTATAAACGCTGATAATCTTGAACTCTTTGGTACTAAAACGATCAAATTCGAAATAGAGTGGAGTGATACCATGAGGATCTTCACTTCGATTCATACAGGGACTTTAAAAAATGCAGATACTTTGTTCACATGAAAAACTGGGTGGAAGTCAATTTTTTCAAATGGAACACTCTGTATTTCCACATTTTTGAGCTCTACATCCAATTTTAAATTTGTTCAGATAATCCTATTTCGATTTCGTCCGCGTGTTAATGCATCATTAATCTTAAGTTCATGTCGCAACAACATGATTTTCCACTTATTGCATAAACTACTATTGTACTTCTGAGTTACCATCATTATTTTACTAACTTAACGTGTGAGGTAACAAGAAAGGTTTCAATGTAGAATAAAAAAGATCATAAAAATCAATAGTTCAACAAGTTCTCGTTCTATCTGTAGTCAATGATTCGAGCAACAAAGCTAAACATAAGATATTGCCCACTATCGCCAAATAGTATAGACAGTTATGAAAAATGTATAGTATTTTATTTAAACTTTCCACCAAGAAATGTATAATATTTTATTTTCAGCCACAAATATAAAGAAAGTCCGTCCGTCATACCCCGTATCCTTTTTTTTTTATATATTACAAAAAAATTCGGGATTCATTCGAACTTTTTAATGACCTAAGTTTCATTTATAATTATGAATAATTATGAACACTTAAAACCGTAACAAATGAAACAAAATGGATTTCACTTTCCTATCCTAACTTTTTGGAAGCTATCTAATGTTGCTAACTGCTGTACATGATAAATGTGGTACTTACTTCGTCGTACCATTTTTACAATTTTTCAAGTTGTTGAATCTTACGGAAAGAATCACAAATGAAATAGTGCAGACGTAACTAAGTCATTTAATTAACGTATGACATAGTCCAAAAATAAACATAACGAATTATTAGAAACTGAAGTAGTATTTTTTTAACTTACAACTAAAATTGATGAGTTATCTTTTTAAAAATATGTTCGGCATGTCTAACCTGCATTTCTTGACAAAAAAATAATCGGAATATAAACTCTTCCATAACATTATACAAGGTTTGAGGTGTTATTACTGAACACACTTCAATAATTCGACAACGCAGATCATCTAACGCCCCACAAACCGTCTCAAAACTACGGATTCCATGAAGCCCCAAAGATAGTAATCAAGTGGTGTGAGATCCGGTAAACAAACTGGCCACTCTGTTGGACCTCGACGTCCATTCCACCTACTGAATACCTTTCATGTAAGTAATTTCTCACCGTCCGAAAATAGTGTGGTCTCCGTCTTGCTCAAATGTTACATCCAAGTTAAATTCATGTGGGTTTTGCGCAACAATCTCGATTCTCCAACTACTCCAGAACAACATGGTAGAAGTGTGGGCATTATCTCTCTATTTTACATATACATAATCACATCCCTCATTCCACCTCAGTTTATATCAGACAAACTCGACAGATTCAGTGAGCACATCCTTGCATTGTTAATCTTGTAACAT
Organism: Gonioctena quinquepunctata; assembly: GCA_018342105.1. Taxonomy (NCBI): domain Eukaryota; kingdom Metazoa; phylum Arthropoda; class Insecta; order Coleoptera; family Chrysomelidae; genus Gonioctena; species Gonioctena quinquepunctata. The sequence goes on along the minus strand of JAFIRS010001781.1, from coordinate 271,270 downwards.
GCCGATCATCATTTCAACAGAAATAATTTATTGTTGCACGAAAAAATATTGAAATTAACTGCCTGAGGAGGTTTTTCCAATGACTACAACCTTCAAACATTCAAGAAGGTGTTAATGAATATCTTTTTTTTTAACCCAATTCCCAACCAAAATATCCCAAACTTCCTATACCGCCAATCCAATGAACATTCATTTCGTTATTTATCCAGCCTGTTGATGTTCTCTTAAAAACCGCACTGGCCACAACATTCTCCAAACATGTGGTACGAAGGCGTAGAAGGCTTAGTATTTCGGCATTAACTGATTTCGACTTAATAAGTCGGAATTAGCTGATTCCGATTAGGTAAGTCGAAATTCCGACTTTTTCAATATAAAATATTCAAACCCTAAAATCGTAACAAGCATTAAAAAAATACCAATGATGATACTGGGAATTATTGTGTCTTGCAGCATTTGGAGGTATCTGGGATCATTTAAATTTTCTTCTGAGAATACGGGACTTTCATAGTGGTCACCTAAAATACCAGCCCAAACATTAATCTTTTGGGGAAATTGAGTATGCCCCTCGCGGAATTCATGTCGATTCTCATCACTCCAATATCAACAATTCTGGTTATTTATACTTTCATTCGGGTGAAAAATTCTTTCATCGCTAAAATATATAAGTAGGATTAGCAACAATTATTTCTGCCATGGTTTAAATGAAACTTGAACCATTGAAGAGTTCGAATGAAACCCTACAACTTTTGTTATTAACATTTTTTTGTAATATGTAAAATAAAGAATATACGATGGGGGCGACGGACTTTTGGTCCTCATTATGTATTGGTTGAATGTCAACATCGCCATATTGTCTTGCAAAGTTTCTTTTGCTGAAATCGATTGTGGGGAATTCTGAGATATGAAGGACATCGTTCTGCTATGGTCTTCAAGTACCTATACTCCAATAAATCGCCCACCATCCTGACATGAAAGCATACGGAGGTTGTTAATAACATCTTATCGGATTGATCTGTCTGTAATGAAAATTTAATGATCGGGAAGTGTGATTGAGCGAAAAAGGCTTTATTATGTCATAAAACTCTAATTTCAATTAAAATCAATTTTATATTTCGTAGAAATACTACCTTTTGCGGACATCCCACTTAACAAGTGTTCTTTCAAAGATGACGCACTTTTTTTCAACAGAACAGGTGAAGAACTCGTCAAAATAGATAATTTCACCAAAAATCACCTATATAAAAGTTAAAAAATAATGTATGCACAAAACTCACTTGTTGGTCCTATTGCGATCCTCTATTCGCGTGGTGAATGAAACATTTTTTCATTAACTTTCTATCATGTCACACGCCTCTTCTCCTTATAGATGTTCTGTGTTTTTCTGTGTGAATGTTAATTCTTCTGTTTCTTTGGTCAATGTATATCTTCTCATAGTCGGTTATTTGCAGACCTCTTGATATCCTAGTGATTGGGATTTCAGGGATTGGATAAGGCAGTTCATCAATGATTATATAACTCGAAATGAATTCTGCTAATCAAATGCATTTATCTAACCAATCAAATCCCAATATCAGCGAATATACACCATGTTGCTAGTATATCCGCGAATATACACGCTCTTTGCTATAAAACAAGTAGGCGTTTATACCAAACCTATCAAAATAATTCAGTTACTATCAGATGACGTCCAAGTCATTGTCAAATTAAAAAATTATGTCCGACCGTTTCGAAAACAAGAAATTCGAGAAAAACGTAGAAAAACATAGTTTTTTTAAGTGTAGGTACATTTGTAATAGCTCGATATATAATCTACAATTAAGTATGCCTATTGACTAATTCATCGAGAAAAAAATGTGTCAATCAAACTTCATAATACTCAAGGCAACGGTTAGGATCATCCTCATGCAATTCCTGTAATAATTTTATTTTGCATGGATTGAATTTGTGTTGGTATGAGGTTCTAGACCAAACAATAGAGATTTTTTCGTGACAAAAATACTACCAGGAAACCGACTGTGCCATCATACGAAAGACGGTCCGTAGTTATATCCTGTTATGTTTCCTACTCCAAACTGTCATTGCTAAATTTGTTATAAACATTTAAAAGCATTTTTTTTCGTTTTTGACTTGTAACTTGAAAACTAATGAAGCAATCTCGATACAATCAAAATGCAAAGAAAATGAGCCCTAGCACAACTCGATTGGATTATTAGTAACGGAGAAAAACCACCATTTATGAAGTTTTGAAGCAGGCTCTCCACGACATATTGGTGATTGATATATACCTTATGGATGAAAAACTAAGGCACTGTTGGATTATTAGTTTTGGCATAATTGCAATTTGATTTTTTTAATGCACTTTATTGAAGCAGACCTGGATGCGTCATAGGTGGTCCGATTTCATTTTTTCTTGAAGATTTTGGGAGTTGAAGTATAGTACTACAAAATGACCGTTCTCATTTTGCGTTAAAAAGCTGCGAAATAGATGAGTACTTGCGAACATGACCGAAAACCGGCGAGTGCATGAAAGCGGCTCAGGAGGGGGGGTAGAGCAGCAGATTCATAACGGGCGCAGCACGTCGTATTGCTATACATACGCTTCCCCGCGTCTGCTGCTCTACCCCCCCTACTCAGCCGCATTCACGCACTCGCCCATTTAGTTTTGTATACTATACTTCTACTCTCGAAATCTTTTAGAAAAATTGGAATCGGACCACCTATGACCAGGTCTGCTGCAATGAAGTGCATTAAAAAATTCATATTGCAATCATGCCAAAACTAATGATCCGACAGCGCCTGAGTTTTTCACACATAAAGTACATATTAATCACTACTATGTCGTGGAAAGTTTGCACTACAACTTGAAAAGTGGCGGAATAATGAGCTTTTTCAAAAGAGTTTTTTCGGTTTTTCTCCGTTATTAATTATACGAATCCATTTTATTTGCATTTAGATTCTCTACAATTCGCCCATTGAAAGTATTGAGATTGCTTCATTAGTTTTCAAGTTACAAGTCAAAAAGATAATCAATAAAAACAAATGCTTTCAAATGTTTATAACAAATTTAGCAATGACAGTTGGGATTAGGAAACATAACAGGATATAACTACGGATCGTCTTTCTTATGATGGCAAAGTCGGTTTCCTGGTAGTATTTTTCTCAGAGAATCAATAGAGCAGAATATCTCTATTGATTGGCCTATTCTGAAATACTACTGCGTAAAACATTTGTTGCTCTGAATAATTATGACAGAGTGTTTATCCTCTAATGTAATCTATCTATACTATTATAAAATTGTAAAACTGTAATTGTCTGATTTGTTGAAAATATGAATAGGATGTTGTTTTCTGTTAGACGTTCACAAAAAATAACTTCATTTTCATCGAGGATTTTTCAGTTCACAGAAAAATCTGTCTATCAATATCCAATTGAGAATGTTTCCCTTTTCAACATGTAATTGTCTGCTTGTTTGTTCAAACATGATGCAAAAACTACTGGACCAATTCTGATTAATCTTTGTGTTTGAAAGCTTATTATTGGGATCTGATAAAATAGTGATCCAATAGAATACGTTGAAGAAAAACATTGTTCTCAAGGCTTTGTTACAATGGTTTCTCATATAATGAAGTATGAGAAGTATAGAAATTAAAATTTATTACACTTGAAAACTGGCATGTATTTTATTACGATGCGATGACGGGAACTGGAGATATAACTACATATTTTCCCAATCAATCCAACCAATATGAGGTGAGCTCCCATTTCACGTATATCTTATGTATATTTATATATATATATATATATATATATATATATATATATATATATATATATATATATATATATGAAAGAGAGGAATATCGAGGGGACTGTTAAAAACAAAATGGAAGGAATTTAATGGACATAGCCCTCAGAGAAAATGTTAACCGTAGACACGTGTTTCGGGCTCTCGGCCCTCATCAGTACGGTGGAGAAGTGCAAGGATGAACACTTGGTAGAAAACGACAAATCTACGGTGAAGAACTTTCTCTGAGGGCTATGTCCATTAAATTTCTTATATATATATATATATATATATATATATATATATATATGTATATATATATATATATGTATATATATATAAGTATATATACATGTATATATATATATATATATTTATATATATATATATATATATATATATATATATGTATATACCGTGTGTCCCAGCTAAAACTTGTCACCCCTCTAATCTAATTGAAAATCGCTCAGACCCGTCGATTTTTTTTCAAGGGGGAACACTTTCACCAAATACATCATCATTGTGTTGTCAACCCCCTCAGCCCCAACACCCCCTACTTCAGAATTTTCAATGGGACCACTATACTTGTGATACATCATTTTGAAGGGAATTCAATCCCAAATACATCGGTGTACTGAAATTGAGGATCGATCAAGTGTTGTTGAAGTTTCAATGAATTTTATTTTTCATCACCTAAAATGTTATCATCGTAAGAAATAATAGTTTAGAAGGTGAGACAGACGTTTTTATGAAAAAAAAATTGTCGACATGTGTTTTTGTATACGCATATCTTTGTTTACGCCTTGGCATATTGATGTATTCGAGTCACTTCATTCAACAATTTGAAAACTTCAGAAAATGGTTTATACTATACAAGAGAGAATATCTATTGTAGCTGCGTATTTTGAAAATGGACGATGTGCTAGAGCTACGGCTCGAATTTTCAATTTAATTCATCCAGAAAAAACCACATCATATCAGTACGTGCTTCAATTGATGAATGAGTTCATGGAGTCGGGATCAGTGCTGACTAAAAAACATGAACGAGAGAAGCCTATGAGAAATGAAGGGGTCGCTGTTGCAGTTGTAGGACATACAGTGATGGACAACATTCAATCTTTATGACAACTTGAGACTATTTCTGGAGTTTCGAAAAGCAGCGTACATCGAATTCTGAAAGAAGCAAAATTCCATTCTTATAAAATGCAGAATGTACAAGAATTAAATGAAGATGATCCTGACAGACGTACCGAGTTTTGTGAGATTATGGGTCAATTATTGATTGGTGATAATAATTACCTCCACAATGTGTGCTCTTCTGACGAATCTTCTTTTTATCTAAATGGACATGTGAACAGGCACAACTGCAGATACTGGAGTGATGTAAATCCTCATTGGTACAGGGAAACTCATTCACAAACTCCCCAGAAATTGAATGTTTGGGCTGGTATTCTGGGAGACCATATTGTAGGTCCATATTTTATTGATGGTAACCTCAACGGACAAACGTATCTTGAAGTTACTTGAAGACGATGATAGGCTACTTGAAGGTCAGCTCACCTTTCAACAAGATGGAGCTCTTCCACATTTTGTTGCACCTGTACGTCAATTTTTAGATAAAAATTCCACAGGGAGATGGATTGAAAGGCGAGGACCAATAGAATGGCCGGCTAGATCTCCTGATTTATCACCATTAGACTTTTTATGGGGTCATTTGAAATCCAAAGTTCATATTACACAGCCAACTTCCCTTGATGATCAACGCAGGAGAATTGTTGTGGAGTGTCGTGCAGTGACTCCAGAAATGTTGAGCAATGAGCGAAGACATTTCGAAAATCGCTCAAACTTCTGTATGGAAATGAATGGTTCACATTTTGAACCTTTCTTACGATGATAACATTTTAGGTGATGAAAAATAAAAATATCTTGATAAAACTTAGTTTTTATTAAAACTTCAACAACACTTGATCGATCCTCAATTTCAGTGGACCGATGTATTTGGGGTTGAATTCCCTTCAAAATGATGTATCACAAGTATAGTAGTCCCATTGAGAATTCTGAAGTAGGGGGTGCTGGGGCTGAGGGGGTTGACAACACAATGATGATGTATTTGGTGAAAGTGTTCCCCCTTGAAATAAAAATCGACGGGTCTGAGCGATTTTCAATTCTTTTCACGAGTTCGGAGATTTGGGGGTGACAAGTTTTAGCTGGGACACACTGTATATATCAGAGTTGGGTAGTATACGAATTATTCTGTATTCGGATACAGTATCCGGATACTTCATATGTATTAGAAAGCTGTATTCGGATATTTTCCATATTTTGTATTCAGTATCCGTATACCGAATACTTTTTTCGATCTTCGAAAATATTAACGTCGTATTTTCAGGAGCGACAATTTTTTTTTATTGTGGCCCATACGTTTTCTGTATATTTTAATTCGCAATGGTATGAAGGCAATTTCGAAACCATATTGTTTTGATTTTTAGCTATTTCGTCGACCATGTACTTATTGTACTTATCTTTATGTTGTCGAAAAATCAGTGATAATTCTGCTTTCAACAAGGAATCATTGTAATTGATATTATCTGCACGTAACCATGCTTGAATTTCTAGTAGCGGTTGTAGGAATTATTTTTCCAATTCCCTTGAGTGATATGTGATGTGACGCAATGTCTAAAACAATGACGGCATTTTCGTCTAGTTTAGGCCGTGTCAATCAAATAAACATTCACAACATGCATCGACAGTATCGGCATATGCATTATCGCAGAATAGACCAGGGTCGATAACTTTTTAAACCAAAAAAATAATAGTAGGATGAAACCCATTGGAAAAGGAAGAGAATATAACAAAAATGAAAGGAAAAATAATTTACGGGCGATCTGAGGTCGGGAAGTGGAAGGGGGTCAGTTTTTGAGGGTAAAAAACGGTTTATCTTGATATCCGGCAAAACTACAAGTCCTATGGAAAAGATCTAGAACTTTTGTATCCACACTCTTTTCACATAACCTCAAAATTTATGTGAAAAATTCAAATAACCAAGTTTTTGGTTTTTTATTTTTGTTTTACAAAAAAAAATTGTGTTTACGAAATTCAGTGAAAACTTACCTTTTTATGTCCCAAACACACTGCAATTTTTCTGATTTAAAATATTTATTTTTTCAACTTATTTTGACTTAATATCGAAAAAACACCCTAATTTTCAATCAAAAATTCTTCCGTCAAAATATCAGCTTTTTTAAAAAAGTCGGTAAGCTTTTCGTTCGTTGAAATCTCTACTTTTTGATAGTGTAAAAAAAATATACATTACTATGGTAAATGTTCTTAGAAAATGCAAAGAAATAACAGGTAGTAAGGCCCAGACTCTCCTAGCCCCTTCCCCACTTCTCTATGAAATACCCTTTGATGGGCTAAAATTTTCCGTAGGTCACTCAGGTATATAAGTTATCTTAAAATAGCAATAAATAGGCATCTACGCATATAATTTAAAGAAGATTCTACAACTTTCTCAAAATATTGTAGATGTCTTTTTAAATTTTCGGATTCGAGTTTTTTTCGTTTCTTCGCATTTTCTGAGAACATTTACCATAGTAATGTATATTTTTTTTTACACCATCAGAAAGTAGAGATTTCAACGGACAAAAAATCCACCGATTTTTTTAAAAAAGCTGATATTTTGACGGGAGAATTTTTGATTGAAAATTAGGGTGCTTTTTCGATTTCAAGTCAAAATAAGGTGAAAAAATAAATATTTTAAATCAGAAAAATTGCAGTGTGTTTGGGACATAAAAAGGTAAGTTTTCACTGAATTTCGTGAAAAAACTTTTTTTTTTGTTAAACATAAAAATAAAAAACAAAAAATTTGGTTATTTGAATTTTTCACATAAATTTTCAGGTTATGTGAAAAAAGTGTGAATACAAAAGTTGTAGATCTTTTTATCACCTAATTTTTTTCATAAGACTTGTAGTTTTGCCGGAAATCGAGATTAACCGTTTTTTACCCTTAAAAACTCACCCCTTCCACTTCCTGACCTCAGATTGCCCGTAAATTAGTTTTCCTTTAATTTTTGTTATAATATCTTCTTTTTACAATGGGTTTCATCCTACTATTATTTTTTTTCACTTTTTATCATTTTCAAAGGCCTGGTCTAGAAAGTCCGTACCTGTCCTGTTCAAAACGTACACGTGCTTCCCACTCCAACCCGCTTGACCAACTGAGAACCAATAGCGGCCCGACTTTCCGCGGCACGTTTCTACAGGAAAAATCCGTCGTAAGCCGCGTACAGACCGAGATTCCAACGCCGAGCAACCGAACCCAAGCATTTGTCCGTTGGGGTTTGGCGTTGGAAAGGATTGGCATGCGTACGTCCACACCAAAATTTTGATTTGAGTTCCACAGCGTTTGGGAGGGTTCGGTGCGACTAGAGCTAGTAGAAATGTCGAGCGACGAGGAGGATTCATTATTAGCAAGTGCAGGGATTACATTCTATAATCAAAAAGGGGAAACGACAGCATAGGCGTTGGTGGGTGCCAAAACAATTTAAAACAGACTTTTGTACATTGGAAGTTACTTATTAGAAAAACTTCTGAGTGAAGATAGTGGACATTTTGGAAATTTTTGCAGAATGTCATCCGATATTTTTAATACATTACTTATCCTGGTAAAGCCGAAAATTGAAAAGCAGAATACAAATCACAGAAGCGCTATATCCGCTAAAGAGAGGCTTGCATTAACACTCCAAATTTTGGCAACTGGAAATTCATATTCAAGCATAGCATTTAAAATATTGTAACACCGAACGCCAAAACGAGCGAACGCAACCAAACGCCATCGCCAAGCTTGGAATCGGTTGGGTAGTGTTCGATCGAGCCGCACACACCGGCTCCAATGCTGAGCACATGTGCCTTGGTGTGCGTTGGAATCTTGGTCTGTACGCGGCTTTTAACTGCTGCTAGAATCACGAACTTGTGGTAGTTCCATTCAGCTCATTTATGTTTGAGTTGTCATAGATGAGAGTGTTTAGGTTGTTACTGTGTTTTGTATAATTATTATCGTCTATCGTGCAATAGGTATATCTGTTCATAAACATTCTGTATGTGTTAAGTTTTGTGCATTGCATTCGAATATGTGATATCTTTGAGTATCTTTTGTGTCCTATTTCTTTTTTATATATAACGAGTTTTCAATATTTTTCTTCCAGATTAACCACTGTAATTCGTTATAAAATAGCATTATACACTCGTCATTCACGGGTGTGCAAGAGGGTAGATCACACCCTATATATATATATATATATATATATATAGGGTGTGATCTACCCTCTTGCACACCCGTGAATGACGAGTGTATAATGCTATTTTATAACGAATTACAGTGGTTAGAAATCTGGAAAAAAAATATTGAAAACCCGTTTTGTTTTAAAATTCGACAAAATTTCGTGTAGAGCCATTTGCCTAGTTTCAGGTGACGTGCTCAGAGGAAAACTTCAGCAATTGCCGAATTCAAAAAACATTTAACTCGACATTTGAATAAGGTAGAAGAAGAAGGTGTAGTAAATGTATACATTGCAGCCTGCCTGAGATAGATATTCAATTTCAAAGTGAAGAAACCATCTTACCTTGTTGTATCCAAACTGATGGTAAAGTCAGAACTAGTTGACATCATATTCTGCTTTGAGGCACTTATCATAATCATCACAGTCACTGGTAAGAAACAAACGACACAATCACTATTGAAAAGAGAAACATTCATTCGCAAGTGCATATTGTTTTGAAAATTTTGGGCCATTGTAAATTGTATTGATTCATGATTGTGAACTGGACACTGTTGCCAAGCAAGATTTTCGCATGCACTGTTTACAAACAAAGGTTTGTTAAATTCTTCTAGTGTTTTCTGATTAGCTGGTGAATGAAAGAACGTAACTAGCAACCAATCAGGAAACAGAACGCGATGTGCAGGAGAATCAATTTGAACATTATTGTCCTTGTTTTCTGCTGTCTCTTAAAACTAAACACCGAGCTGTTCCGTGCGTATTTTGAAGAGTAGATTACAAGATGAATCACTCCTCGTATTTATGAATAAAGTAGTAAATTCCAATTCTGATTGCATTCCGGAGTCGCCAATTACTGTGCGGGCGTTCACTAGATATCTAGTACGAAAACGCCCGCATTCACTGGTGTGCAAGAGGGTAGATTACACCCTGTATATTATATATATATATATATATATATATATGAATATATAAAGGCATAAGCTAGATGGAACAACACAAAGAAAAACATACGAAAAAATCCACATGGATGAGGACGTGGCAACTTGCTTATAAAACGGTAATTTCATGGCCAAGCACTCGTATTAGATTATGCTTTCTGTTTCCTCCAATGAACCTAAAATTGTTTTGGCGGGATGTCGTTTTGAAAATTATAGTAATAGTAACCATAATTAGAAACCAGGCGATATTTAACGCTATATTCATTCATTCATTGAATTAACTCACATAAAGTGCTAGTTTAAGTTGTTCGGGGAGAAACTGCTGACCTAAAAAATTAATTTTGTTCCTTTCATAACAAATGAAGAGGTGGCAGCAAGGGTTGGGGTATAATAACATTCTCCCCTATAATTTTTTAGGGATGTTTGCAATAATTGAAGAATAAATTATCTCAAAATTCATTTAGGTAGCATAGTTTTCATTGAAATGCCATATATGTTAGTGTGTTATTATATACGGAACTTTCGAATTTCTTCAAAGTACCACAAGCCAATTTTCTGCAGGGTAAAAAAAATCATCTTTTACTGCCACAAACTTCCCAATTCATCGTATCAGAACGATATTATGTCATATTTGACTCTCACTCCGTAAAATTATATCTATGTTTTTTAAATTATGCAGCGGCCAGAAAGTCAATCAAAAATCCACCCAAAGCTTGAGTTATTGTATAGGATGTTGCTAAGATTTTAATATTATAGTAAATATCAATATTCATAATCAATGATTAAATAATTAATTCATGATACAAAATTAATGTTCATTCAATACGCTATATTGAGATTTATAGGTCCAACAATAATTTCAAAGCAACTAAGACTTTAGCACGTACGCTCCTGTGTCATGCAGTGTTGGCTTTATTCACATAAACCCTGTTCTTATTCTGGCTTGACCCACAATAATTCTTGCTCGGCACCTACACAGCCTAGCCTTGCTACGATCAGAGAATTCCCTGAACTCTAAGCAACTTCACACCTGCTACTTATTGCCAGTGTCTAACATTCAAAATTAACTACTTCGTTTTATTGTCATGCCTCAACTCAGGTTTTGTAACTTTATATTTTCTAAGAAACTATAAACGTTCCAAGAAAAAATATTAATATGGCTTTAAACTTTGAGTTCAAGAAAAAACTATAGATGATAACTAGATTATTAAATAAATAAATAAACCACAATCCAAGCATTTTCCTTCAGTTATATTGACTTCTCGCCACTAATACGCCACCATTTACACAGATTTTATATTTTGAATCGGATTATAGTAAAATTTTAAAAATTTTATATACCTCGAATCAAATCCTTTTTTTTCTTATTCCCTTCTACTAATGAAAGGTGACATTCCATTTTTAATCACGTCTTATGGAATTACTTTTCATTTAGTTACCCGCAGTGTTTACTTGGATTCAAAATTAAATTTTCTAAAATTTTTGTGAAAAATTGTGGTTTTATTTTTGATAAAATGTCTAGTGGATTGTGTAATTTAAGTTTTGATACTTTTTGTTGGGTTGAACAATCCATATTCGCATAAAAAAGGAGACCAGTGAGTAATCAAGAGACAAATTGACTACCACATGTTTTTTGTGAAAGTTGCAGAATCACTCTAATACGTGTTGGGCATCAAGTGAAAAAGTTTATCCACAATTTGGATCACCAATGTTGTGGTTAGAGCCATCAAATAACGACTGTTATTTCTGTATGACAAATATCACAAGTTCCAATTCAAAAGATACACCATTAAATTAAATATGCTGACGTCTCATCAGTCACAAAACCGATCTCACATTCGGGAACTCTGCCATATCCTGTATATCCACGCATGCCGAGTACGAGTGGTCAAGATCTTGATCTGTATGTTGGACACACCCCATTTAATTAACTGAAATGATACGAGACTTCTATCTAGATCTAAGGCAGATATTCTTGTATCTCGTCTCCAGCAGTGGAACTTATTAACACCAAACACAAAATTAACTTATCACAGGAGGGGAACTCAAATTTACAGCGGTTCTTTTTACAAGAGATAATGATTTTTGCTGGTGTTATGATATTCCCGGGCTTCTTGATGCGATGAATCAAAACTGTGATCCGAATGAATTCCCGAGATAATCCCACTTTTGAGTTACTGTAAACAGGGTGTTTCTTAATAACATGCTAATATTCTAGAAGGTTATTCTTGAGTCCATTTTGAGAAAAAAACTTCATATGAACATATGACCTAAAGCTCTTAACTTTTGAACTACAGGGTGCTAAAGTTCAAAAGGCATTTTCTGCCGAATAACATAATTTTTTATTCTTGTCAGTGGCATTCGTGAGGGATTTGCACTGAATCACTCAAAAGAGAAAAGTGATACGCCACTGCTTTCTATTGAAGTAAAAATTATTTCTGAAATCCTCATTTCTTTCTGCGCAAATCTGGTCCTTTGATTTTTTCGTTTGACGTACGGTTTTCGCATAAAAAAATAAAATTCATTTATTTGTTCGTTGTTATGAAACTGGGTATTATCAAGAATTAAAAACATATCTAGTTGGTAGAAAACAGATTTTATTTTGTAAACATAAACAGTTTTGGCAGTTGTCTACCTAGTCTAGTTGTCACATATTTAAGTCATCAAAATTAACAATATTAAAAAAACATGCTCCATTTTACGAATTCTGAGTTTACATGTATGGGCTTGCTGATGGTAACGCACTGGAAGTCATGCGGTTGTATGAAGACCGCTTTCCAAATAGAAATATTCCGCAATCACGAACATTTTCAAACATTCATAGAAGGTTGTGCGAAAAGGAAAGTTTTGAACCAGACAATCATCTAAAATAAGTACAACGTACTGTAAGAACTCCAGAAATTGAGGTAGCGATATCGAATTCAATTGAAGAAGATCCCGGATTGAGTACACGAAAAATTGGGAACAATTCGAATATCCCACTTATTCTTGTTTGGAAAATTCTCCATGACTTTTTATTATACCCCTACCATATCCAGCGGGTCCAGGCGCTATATCCTTGCGACTATCCCTTACAGATGAGCTTTTGCCATTGGTTCCTTCAAAAGGTGTATGAAACCATTATTTGATTCTGAAATTTTATTCACCGATTAAGCCAATTATTGGGCTGAAGGAAACCCACATGCAATCTTGGAATCCCGTCACCAGCAGCATTTTTTCGTTATCGGCAACGCCACTGGCAAGATTAAAAAACTATGTTGTACAGCAGAAAATGCCTTTTGATGTATAGAAGATGCGTACTACGTTTTACAAAAATATAGGGTTATACCAAAGTTATCATAAAAAAGAGTTTTTTCTTAAAACTTTAGCACCCTGTAGTTCAAAAGTTAAGACCTTTAGGACTTATGTTCATACGAAGTTTTTTCTCAAAATGGACCCAAGAATAAACTTTTTTTTAAATTAGCATGTTATTAAGAAACACCCTGTATAAACCTTGTAGAAAACTCTATATCCAAACACCACATACCTAATTATATGCTATATTCAACCAAATCATCGATTTCATATTTCCCAGGTGTTTACATTTCGCGTAAAATATCTAACGATACGAAACCTCATAAACTCACTCTCATAAACTTATATTAAAAACAGGTGATTATAATAATTATGCACCGTAATATTAATTTGAAAACCACCTGCATACAGTCTGATCGCACTCTGAAAGCATCACTTTCCGATTACCACTGCCCTGTGCCGCACATTTCCGACATACCTCTACAGGGACGGTCTCGTTGGGAAAAGAGTGTATGGATTTCAAAAATTATGTAGGTATACATTCTGGAGGAAATACCTACGAAATCAAATGTCGAATTAGCGCACTTGTGACTGTTGGATAATTGAAAAATATTTAAAACAAAATATCAGTTTTTTTTTTAAAGGTTATTTTTTAATTAATATTAATGGTATATTTCAAAAAGAGAGGAGTGATCGTAAAATACCGAATGCAAAGATTCTATTTGAAATTTCTAACTTTTTCGAACAATTTCCAGTTTTTTTTATTATTAAAAAGGTTTGCTCGGTTCCCCTCATGTTTTTTTTTTAATATTCAATTTGAAATTTTCAAATTATTCGAACAATTGTATGCAGATAAAAATCCAATTTTAAAGCGTTCACTCAAATAATCTGATCACCGAATAATCAAAATTCCAAACCGACCTTATTGAAAATTTCATTGAGATTGCATAATAATTTATCCCATACCAAATATTGTGGTGAAAACAGAATGATCAAATATTCAGTATTGAGTTATCCAGACTTAATACCGTGTTGGTGTCTTCAATTACAGAGATATTCTACATCCTTATGCATTTTTTTTTAATTAAGAGTGTGTGTTACCAGAAGGGGTGGAATCTTCGTTTTCTGTGTCTAGTCTAAATATAAGGATATCGTTTATCTTTTCGACTGTTTTCAATTTTCCGATTTCTGCTTTGAGTTCGTGTTTATCTTTCTCTAGTTCCTGAACTGTGTTCCTCATTCCTTCTATCTTAAATAATATTCTGGTTTCACTTGCTACTGTAGTTGACTCAGTTTCATTCCTATTCCTGATCATTTCTGTGTATATTTTTAACCGACGAAACCAAAAAGGAGGAGGATCTATAGTCGACGCGTATATTTTTTTAATTTTTTTTTTATGTATGATCACGCTTAACTTTTTCCTGAGACATCCGATTTTGATAATTCTTCCCTCAGTGGATAGGGTGTACTTCGGAGTTGGTCCCATTTGAATTTAAAAGATGAAATCCACCCCTAAGGGTAGTAAAATGAAGGATATTGATCACTCACCCTCTGAATTCTGGTCCGTTTACCGATTCTATCAGGCATAACTTTGTACTGGGATCTTCGATTCGAATGATTCTTTTTTTATCAGATAGGGTATACCTCATAGTTGATCAGTTTTGGATTTCGAATGGAATTATCCACCCTTGCGGGTAGAAAAATAGGGGATAATTGATTTTTCACTTGTGAACATTGGCACACATATGTAGTTGACAATGACAGATCGCTAGTGTCATTATTTTTGTCTCCTACATCCGTCACAATCATTATTTTCTATGAGAGGATGGAATTATATACAGAGTAATGAAATAAACTAACCAGAACAACAAAAATAATTTATATTACAACAAATAGTAAAATTAGATAACATATTATTTAACTGTTGATAGTTGAAGTAAGGTGGATAAGTAAGTATTTTGGAAGTAATCAAAAAACAAGTAGTTAGTAATTGGTAGATTTCAGCCACAAAAAATTGAAAAAAAAAACTTTTTAACAAAAAATTAAACCGACGAAATACGGAACTGAAAAGTAAAAAATAAAATAAACCTTCTTAGTCTCAATAACTGAGCTCCTAAACTAATGTAAGTAACTAATTTTAAGTCGGCGCCAAACAAACAATCAACGAAGATCATTAAATTACTTCAAAAAAAATATGTCACCAAAAAAATTATGTCACCGCCCAACTCGATTCCATCATTTTACGCCTTACCTAATTCATTTGCTTGTTTGTTTGGCGCCGACTCAAAATTAGTTACTTACATTAGTTAAGGAGCTCAGTTATTGAGACTAAGAAGGTTTATTTTATTTTTCACTTTTCAGTACCGTATTTGGTCGGTTCAATTTTTTGTTAAAAAGTTTTTTCTCAAAGTCTTGTTCAGTAACTTGCTTATTTAACTTGTTGTTTATGGTCAGCCTTAACTATTGGTACCGATATAAAAATGAGAAGGGGTTTATAGGTTTTACGATATCTCCTTCAGATGATTTTGTAGGTGTTGTTATTTACAAAATTGGTATTTGTCTCCGCAATATTGTGATAAAATGAATTAAAATTGTCGTTTTGTAGTAACATTTGCCTAATTATCCAAAGACCAATAATAATAGATATCAATCCTTCGGACTGTCCACGGTTACCAGCCGAGTAGTGCTTCGGATGACACTTAAAAAGCTGAGGTCCCCGTCTTCTTAACTCAGACAAGTCTCTGGCTTCCGAGGGTTGCTTCGCGACTGAGTTGGCGGTTAAAAACACTTTAAAGAAGTAACAACCTGGCTAGAGCAACCTTAATTTTTTTAATGAAAAATTTGTATTGGAGGAATTTGTGTTATAATTTATACTATGTAATATGCTGAAAAAAAATTGCAGACCATTTTATGTAGTTGAAAAGACAGCCAGATGATCCTGAAGCTGTTTTGCTCTGTGAAGAGTATTTATTTTAAGTAGGCTGAAATGGATCATATTTGATTATAACTTTTATAACTTTGCGCGACAAGCTTTTGAATCTATAACTCACGGAATAACCTACGTCACACATCCAAAGCAATTATTTTTTACTTTCAAGTGCATTTGAATAAAAGCTTGTTTTTTATTAATTGTTTTTTATTATAGTTATTAACTATTATTTTGAGTTTTGAGACAACTATTCTCAAACAGATACATCCATAATACTTTGATAACATTCACAATCACATCATTGATTAATTGAATTATCATTGATAAACATCCTTTCTAAAAAGAACTAACACCATTATCATTATGCTAACCTCGATACGTATGATCGCACTAGGGTCCTATGGACGTCCCTGTACCTTCTTTGCATTTCCCAGACATTCCAACTCCCCTAATGACCTCATAATATATATCATATTTCGAATCATTATTCTACTTCGAGCGTGTGTGAGAAATTCCAGACATACTCACATGCATGCTCGAGTGTCCGACAATTAATCAACCAAGTCAAACAATCGCATTATTAGAATGTCGTAATAACATTCAATTTGGAACGAAGATAAGGACTCGAGTAGCACTATTCATTAATTGCCCACTTTTACTACCTGTTGGAGACAAAACAACTGAATGGCGAAAAAAGCTGCGAAACAAGTTGCATAAAATGCGAGTCGAGCAAAGGATTGGGAAATAATAGGCTAGAAATACTGCATATCGGTTGTTACTTTTCAGGTCCATTAAAATTTCGCCAAATCGAACATCAATATCGTTACAAACGATTAATTGCAATATTGGAATATTGATACATTTATTCAATCATGACATGTATGCAAAATATATTTATAACAAGTCACAATTACAAAAATAGTAAAATACAGAGTATATATGAATACCGGGTGACACAGGATATCGGGCCACCCCTGTAACTTCTGCATTCGTTAACGGATTTTTCTGAAATTCGGTTCAGTTATATAAGCAACCATTTCGGATTTGATCACATCACAATCCAATATGGCGGACTTCCGGTTTTTCTGGAAATGCCAGTAACTTTGTTTTTTCAAATGGAACACCCTGTATATTTTCACATTTTCAAGTTCAACAGGTCAAAACAATTCCCTTTTTTTTAATTGAAATTAAAATTGTTTTTTTATTTTACCTCGTGGATAAATCAGATTTGGTCGAAGCTATTCACAATGAGTGGCAAATAACAGAAAAACTTAATTTTTTTTTGTGTCATCTATTGATGAATCAATTCAGTCACAACACATTTTGATCAAAAATTCATTTTTTTCAAATGGAACCTCTATGGGTCACCTACCTGTCTCTCTAGAACATACATTAAGGAAAAAAATGACATATCATTTTTGGATTTCGGTGCAGTAACAAATTGTATAAATTCAAAAATCTACAACTAGTTCATGAGTTTCCTTGCAGTTGGAATAATTGTTCAACTTAGTGAGCTGTGGAAAACAACATTTCTGAATCTTGTCAACTAATTGTGTAAGTTATACTTATAAGCACGATAATGGTGTTTTTTTTAAATTCTTCTAGCGTTTTCTCGACTTATATTGCATTGGTATTCCAATTCCCGCGTCGAAGCGGTTGGATAAAAATCAACATAAGCAAAACGTTCATTTCTGCCTCCTCACTTACGATCATGTTCTGCATTGTTGGGTTCTTTTCGGAATCTTCTCTCCACATTGCTGAAAAAGGTTCTTTGTGGGTGTCTTCTGTGTGGGTATCGTTCAGCGTATAACTGACAAGCGGCGACACTGTTTTCAAGACATTCTCCGTAAATTAATAACAATCAACCTGTTCACTTCTTGTGAACCTAAAATTTTGATTTTACATTTCTACTAAACTAATTCTCGGAAGTTATTTAATTTTCGAGAGTTGAGATGAAAGATCACAGCAAAACGCAATTAGTTGATAAGATTCAGAAATGTTGTTTTCCACAGCTTACTGAAAGTTGAAAAATTATTCGAACTAGTTGTAGATTTTTGAATGTATACAATTTGTTACGGCACCGAAATACAAAGGGCCCATAGGGGTTTCATTCGAAAAAAATGAATTTTTGATCAAAATGTGATGTGACTGAATGGATTCATCAATAAATGACACAAAAAATAATTTTTCAGAAAAAATTATGTTTCTCTGTTATGTGCGACTGATTGTGAATAGCCTGGACCAAATCTCATTTATCCACGAGGTAAAATAAAAAAACAATTTTAATTTCAATTGTTCCAAAAATATGACATTTGACATATGGTTTGGACTTGTTTTGACCTGTTGAACTTGAATATGTAAAAATATACAGAGTGTTCTATTGGAAAAAATAAAGTTGCTGGCATTTGCAGAAAAACCGGAAGTCCGCCATAATGGATTGTAATGTGATCGAATCCGAAATGGTTGCTTATATAACTGTACCGAATTTCAGATAACTGTACCGAATTTCAGATAAATCCGTTCACGAATGCAGAAGTTACAGGGGTGGCCCGATATCCTGTGTCACCCGGTATATAAGAAAATATAACACTAATATATTCATGTCAGACATAAAAGGGAACATCACACATATGATACTGAACATAAATAAATCACGAATCATGATTCACTGAGTATAAGTACATCTTGCTTCACACATTCTGCATATTCCTCATTATAATGGAAGGAGTTTTTAAGCAAATATGACTCAATTGAATATGTTCAATTATCAGAAATGCTTTATTTTGGGATTAACGCAGGATTCCCTGAACTTTGCATTATTCAGAATTCTAATTCCTTTTTTTTCGCGGCCGGAAAACAATTAGAAGATGAGTTGTATGGGCTCGGAAAAGCAGACAAAAGATTTTTCCGGATAATTTCAAATATTACTTTACACTCACAGTTTCACTAAACTAGACTTTTTAGTTTTCTTTTAAGCGTTCAACTCTTTTAAAAAGCAATATCTTCTTAGATTCTTCCACAGATAGCGCGTGTTCAATGATAATAGATGTTGAACAGAGTTTTGAACATATTGGCCAAGAATGATTTTTTTATCAAGCTCTGAACGTGAATGAGGAGGCCTTCCCATGAAATTAAGTTACCCGATCTTTCGTTGATTATTAATATCTCGTAGCGCAGCAACAAATCTGTGTACTCTCACTCAGTATATATCCAATGCTCTAGACTGCAGAAATCAAGTTGATATAATATAGTCGGATTTCAGCAAGGCATTTGACCGTGTATCACATAAACAATTGATGAAAAATCAACCCGTTTTGGAATATCGTACAAAATACAGTTGCTCCTACATTCGTATTTTAACCCAATGAATAGAGACAAAGAGAGAGGGGTTACCTTACAAACGGTCCGATAGGTCTACATTTTCGATATTTGGTCTAGGATAGTTACTAAGTATTTAAAATGCAATATGCACAATTTTCCGCCCTCCGCGCCCGCCGCCATATTGAAAAACCCGAAAAAAATCGGAACTTTCTTCAGATTTTTGCTTATATCTTCGTTTCGGTGCATTACAGCTACAAAAGAAGCCCACTCAATGTTGTGGAGAATGAAATTTCCTATAACTTTCGTTTTATATTTTGTTTCTAGGACTAATAGTTGCGGATATATGCACTTCGAAAAAATTTAAAAAAAATGCATTTTCCGGAAATTTGGCAAACTTCTAACTTAAGAACGCTGTAATTCAGTTTAGGCCATAGCTGAATTCTAGGAAAACAAGTATCAGAATAAAATTTGTAGGAAATTCAATTACCTACAAAAAAGATGTACTTTTTTACCCTACCTAGTTGGGGGTAAACATAAAAGTTAAAACAACGGCATATTGCTTTTTTTGGCTATTGTGACTCCACATTGTATCTTAAAAAATTCACCAATTATTTTCCAGTTTTGGCTTGAATTTGGAGTTTATACCAATCCTACTTGAGTTACTCACATGTTACAGCGCAATGCTCATGAGGCAGGTACTATTTCACTTGAGTACCTACCTACTGGTGAGAGGGGAGATTCAATTTCAAATAACCCACCAACACAGCAGATACATTTTTTAAAGATTCATTTATTCAAAAAAAGTAAGAACAAAAGGCAGTAATAATCATACAAAAATCGGTAGTTATTGAACTAAGAACTGAAAAGAAAACATGCGCTTCGCTCGTTCCGTAGGGGGTGAGTTAATGAAGTCGGGGTCTTTATTTTCATCGAATAGTGAAGTTACTAGATCAACGTCGTCTTCGACATCGACGATGACTTTATTCCTGTTATTGCATTCTTGGCCAACACAGAATTTGCAGAGGGCGGAACACTTTAGGCCAGCCTTTCTACAGCCACACGCCCCCATACAGCCAGTTGTGCATCTGCATGACATGGCCTTGAGCAGATTTGGGGAAGCAGCCTGTCTACTCATCCTGATGGGTTCCAGTCTTCCAGCTTTTCTACACCAGCCCCACTCGATAGGGTCTTTGACAATCCCCAAATTTCTTGGGGACTGGCAGCAGGGTCCTCGAGCCTCTCCGGCTGCTCCAGCAATGATGGGTCTTCCCTAGAAAGTTGGCAGAATGTATTCTTCCCAAACCCAAAAATGTTTGAAGTGGTGTCGAAGCCCGATATTGCGTGCATGAGCAAAATACAGCCTGTGGTGTTGTACTTGTAGGAAGAGGCTGAGTAGATTACGTCTGGATGTTTCCCTCTCGCTGGTTTTTTGAGGTGGACATTGTCTACCGTAGGTGTTGTGCCAGTCAGCAAGACGAGTAGGTCAATGTCTTCCCCGACAATGATGACGGCGTCGTACGTGGGGGCGAGGCGTTTAGCTGTGGCAACTATCAACCTGTCAGCATCTTCGGAAGCTTGGTCTGTGGCTTTGTTTGACGCTTGCTTTTAACTGGAGAGCAGCTTCGCGAATCGGTTCTTGTTTCCCTCATTGGCCAGGAACTCATCCTGAGGTGAGATGTTGTGTTGACAGTTGTTCTGTCAACCACCTCGTCTGATGATGAGTTTGCCTTGTACCTTCTTGCTCATTCAGCAGTCTTGGTCCCTTGCTGAGAAGGATCTGTAGTGTAGCCATCAAAAATCACCCCATCACATCGGTGCCATAGTGACGTTGAACGTACCCGACGTAATCCTGGAAAATCCCTCCAATGGTCGAGCTTCTGTTCCATACAACCTTGTGAAGAAAGTACCCACCGTCAATAACGACAAGTGTTTCAACTTTTTTGTTTACTCCCCACTCCGTAGAGTTGGTTGAAAAAAAGCACGAGCATTTTGTAGGTAATTGAACTCCCTACAAATATGATCACAAAACTTGTTTTTCTAGAGAAAGCCATAACTGAATTACAGCGTTCTAAAGTTAGAAGTTTGACAAATTTCCGGAAAATGCGATTTTTTTAAATTTTATTGAAAAATTCATATTTCCGTAACTATCAATCTTAGGAACAAAATTTTGAACGTAAATTATGGGAAATTTTATTTTTCACAACATTGAACGGAACTTTTTTGTCGCTAAAAAGCACCGAAACGAAGATATAAGCGAAAATCTGAAGAAACTTCCGAATTTTTTCGGTTTTTTCAATATAGCGGCGGGCGCGGAGGGACAAGAATTGTGCATTTTACACAAAGTTTGGAACCACCGGACCGTTTGTAAGGTAACCCCCCTCTATTTACTGGATTATTTATCGAACAGGCAATTATTTGTTGAATATGATGTAGTGAAATCCTTTATTTTTAAGGCAACTTCTGGAGTGACAAAAGGTTCAAATTTGGGGCCCTTACTGTTTCTACTTTTTATTAATGATATTTGTCATCATATACAATGTAATAAACTTCTTCTCGCCGATGATATGAAAATCTTCAGAGAAATTAAATCGATCGATGATTGTGAACTGCTACCAAAAATAAACTTTCTTTATACACTAATCAATGACTTTCACACGAAAATCAACCCCTATTTCATTTGACTATCACGTGAATACCACCATTTGTCGCGAGTTACCCAATTCGAAGACTTCTTTGATCAGAAATTAACTTTTTCCAGTCATATAGAGAATATTATAAGTAAAGCTATGAAGTCATTAGGATTCTTGATCCGTTCTTGTGGGGAATTCAAATCATTTGATGCTTTGCACTGTATCTACGTTTCCTTAATCAAGAGCAAATTGACTTACTGCTGCTTAGTGTGGAATCCCTGCCATTCAAAATATATTGAAATGATCGAAAATGTGCAAAAAAATGTGTTCTTTAAGAAACATGGCATTTATCCTCGAAGACTTATTACTGAATATATTCAATTTTGTCTCTCTTAGAAAACAACGTGAGATATTCGATCTAACTTTTATATATAAAATTATTCTTAATCATATTGATTCGTTCTCCTTACTTTCTCTAATTGTATCGATTTGTATCGATATCTAATATAACATTTCGCATAGCTGTACCAAACTCTCAACATAATTTTCATTGTCCCCTCACAACCATGTGTCGTTGTTATAATAACTTGCAATGTATTGATATCTTTTTTCTAACTTTATCTGAATTCAAATTTTAAAAGTTTTCTTAGTGATGAAAATTATTTAGTTAAATTGTTATATTACTGAAACAACCCAATAGTGTTTGGACTACTATTGCAATAAGTAATACTATTACGACCCTTCCCAAATTGGCTATAAAATGTATAAACCGGTTTTAACATAAAATAAATACTAATTTATCCACATATGTGGAGTGAATAATAATTCTCGATGGCACACATTCGTCTTGATAAATACAGAAAAAGCCAGATAAAACATGCATTACCACTGTCCTTAATTGCGTTACCTAATTCAACCTCGTTCTAATGTAATCTTTTTATCGATTCAGTAGATCATTCGTAATAAGCAAATTATTTTTCCTGACCTTTCCGTACAGATTGAATACATAATCCCTTCTTGAAAATTTGATATTGCTCACTGACCATCTCCCTGAGTATCAGACAACCTTCAGAGGTCGTGAACTATGAATGTTTTTAATAAAGGTTGTTTGTTTTGGGAATCTATTAACTAAACTCTTATCTGTCCCGCCATGATACATTTATTACTTCCGTAAGAAGATTTATGGACATATCTTTGAATCCTCAAGTGAGATTTTCATGAGTGAAGTATTTCGTTACAGTTGTTGCTTAGTGCAATTGAGAATAATGAAAAAAATGGGAAGTAAATATCCATTCAATGCCTGGGTTGTAGCACATTGAAAAGGGGACCTCAACACTTTTAACTTGAGTTGCTTTATGTGACTTGACCAATTTAGCTTCTCGTTCAAAATGAAGTCTAGAAACTTCACATTTTTATGCTCTAGAGCGTGTCTTGGCGAATTATGTGATTTGTAGTTGTTTAATTTGATTTTGTTTGTTAGTTGTGAACCAATGTTGAACTATTTCTTCAATTTCGTCAGTTATAATTTTCAGGGAATCATATTTCTCATATGAATAAATTAATACGTGCCATCTACAAATAGGATAGTTGAATATGGGGACGATCAATAATGTGGATTATAAACAACCATGGACCCATAACCGAGCCTTGTGGGATACAATATCTAACATCCCCGAAATTGGGCAGTTTTTTGTAGTTTGTTGTTGTATAATACAACTTCGAAACGGTTTAAATACGATTTGATTGGTATGAGATTGATACCGCTTATTTTTCGAAAAGCATTGCACAATCAAAGGCTTCAAAGTGCTTTCTGGAATTCAACGGCGTTTACGGAATGAAATAAAGTAATTCCGAAATCATACCAAAAGAGTCTCTTGGCAACAAGAAAACGCTCAAAGAATCTGATTACTTTCCCATCTACGGCGGAAGCTGCACACCAACGATTTCTTTAGAAATGGAACTCAAATGGATACACATGTTAGGAGAAAAGATGAAAATTGCAGAAATGTAATATATTGATAGTATGATAATTAAGACAACCACCCTACGTATCTCTTTGACATCAGTCAAATAGAACGAAATGTGTGAGATGTTAAAATTACTCATATTATATTAAACAAATTAAAATTTGTCAGCGTCATTTTTATATTATATTTGGATTGTTATAAACAAATTTTCTTAAAATAATTAGAACAGGCCCAATTTTTCAGGCTGATTTGTGGTTTTTAAAATCGGTTAGCAGTTAGTAAAAAAAAAGTAATTCATTGTCAATTACGTGTTCGGTCCGTGGGAAGAACCCCAGTACGTCACGTGGAGGTAAGGGTGATAATAACATCACAAGAAGAGGAATAATTGATAAAAACAACTAGAGTACGATGTTTTATCAGTTGACACTAAAAAAGTTATATTTGGAGTTTATACAGTGAAGCTGCAGCCTTAACAGTAAAGAGAGTGTGGTTTGTAGTGTATTGATAATATATATTATTATAATATATATATATTTATATATATATATATATATATATATATATATATATATATATATATATGTATTTTTATTCGATACGACGTTTCGACATTGTTTATGTCCTGTTCAGATACATTCTTAAAAATAATGGAAAACATGTGAAGTTAAAAACATAATACGTTACATAACATCAAAAACGATTCAAATTCAAAGAGACATTCCAAACTCGTGAATGATATAATTCACAAATATTTGGAATACCAATTGGTGCACCCATAGCAAATCTCGTAATGGAGTATGTAGAAGAAAAGGTCATCAACTCACTAACATTTAGACCAGTCTTCTTTAAAAGATATGTAAATGATTGCCTAACTTATATACATAATGACAAATTTGATGAAATTCTAGAAAAATTTAACAACTATCACCCCAGATTAAAATTGACCGTAGAAAAAGAAACCAACCAACAAATATTTTTCTCGATACAACTATAACGAACAACAATTTTGGAAAAAAAATTACAAACTGGTTCACTAAATCCAACTCATCACATCGCTACACAAAATACTTGTCAAATGCACCACTTGGCTTAAAAAAAATGTTATTCAGAACCTACTGACCAAGCCATAAAACTTGCTCACCAAAAATTCAGAAAAAGTAATTTATAAAAAATAAAAATATTCTAAAAGAAAATAACTACCCAGATCACTTTGTGGAAAAACAAAAAAGATATACATCTATTTATAAGATAACAAGAAAAAAAAACAAAAAAAAAAATATGTACCCTTACCATACGTACAAAAATTATCCAATAAAATTAGCAAAACAGTAGAAAAATACATCATAACAATAGCACATCGATAACAAAACATAAATAACATTTTATACTCAAAATTAAAACCTGAAATTCCAAAAAATCCACAAACCCACAAAGTATATAAAATACCATATAAAGATTGCGAAAGTACATACATAGGCCAATCCAAACAATACCTACAGAAACGAATTCAAACCCACAAATACTCAAAAACGGACATCACTGCATTGTCTACACATGAAAAGTAAAATCAACATAAATTCGATTTTGACAAGGTTGAAATTTTGACAAAAGGAAAAAAGAAGTTTTTTCGAAATGATTCACATGGAAAAAAAGATACAAACAGTACCTACTAACAATATAAATGACATTAAAAATCTCAATCAAATATACAATAACTTATTTTAAACACTCACTCCACAACAAAAAAAAAAAAAAAAACACTTTACATTTTTACACGGAAAATTCTTAGAACAAAATTATAACAATAGAGCCCCCATTTTATTACTGAATATGACGAACACTCCAATATATTTTAATTAAAAAAAACGATAACAGATAAAACAAACTCGATACCAGCAATCTGAGACATTCAACAACGTTCATTCCAATAGTGAAACATGTACACGAAATAATGAAAGAATAACTATCAAATTATATTGTATATTGTGAGTTTTGAATGTTTGAATTTCAATCGTATTTATGTTATGTAATGTTTTTATCTTTACATGTTTTAAATTATTTTCAAGAATTTACCTGAGGATGAAATAAACAATGTCGAAACGTTGTATCGAATAAAATTGTGCCGGGTTGATGATGATTTGAACGGAAGGCTTTGGGGATAACGTTATGATCTCTACTAGATTTGCGGAAAGTGAGGTCGCAAAGGGGTTTGGATCTTCGAATAAAGAGTGAAGAAATAGTATTTACTGAGTTGAGAAAATATCCTCCCCTAGAGACGTATACTGTGTTCGAATAGGTTTCCTCGGTCTAGAAATTTGGTCATTTCGAGGTTTTGGCTCCCATTTTGAGCCATTTTCAAGAAAAGTAGAAAACATTTATAAATATAAGTTATTGATAAGAGTAAAAGAGGGAAGTGATTTCCAACCGCGGTCTCAATCTGCCTACTCCTCAGGTGTTGTCACTTAGGAAAGAAAAAACACAAACTCAAAACCGCTCTCCTTCAAAACCGATATAATAACACACAAATTTGCAGATCAATCCACCATCATCAAACCCGTTCTCCTAACTCCCAAATTCCAACAGATAACCAACCACACAAAGCTTTTCTTCGCTATATCAAAATTTGCAGAATCTTAGAGAAACACGACATTGAATCAATTTTCACAACAAATAATAAAATCTCTGATTTTCTCAGGTCTCCTGAAGTTAACATAGCTGATGAGTCTCAATGAATATATGAAATACCATGCTCCGAATGCCCTAGGACATACATAGGACAAACTAACAGGCGAGTCACCAGTCGACTTTACGAACATCAACTTGCTGTCCAACACTTGGACCCTTCTTCGGCACTCTCCATGCACTATGGAGAGACAGGCCACAGAATGGATTTCGACCACACCAGGACCATTGCCCCTGCAAGCGAAAGTCATTCGTGAATCCCTTGAGATTGAGAAGCGCCCGAACTGCCTCAACACCTAGGTTGAATACTCCACATCCACCCTCTGATCCTCAGTTCCCTCGAAGGAGTAGACAGATCGAGACCTTAGACGAAGCTAGTGGCGAAACCTGAGGAGTAGGCAGATTGAGACTTCGGTTGGAAATCACTTCCTTTTTTTACTCTTATCAATAACTTATATTTATATATTTTATCCCACTTTTCTTGAAAATGGCTCCAAAATAGGAGTCGAAATATCGAAATTACCAAATTTCTAGACGAGGTACAACACGAATTTTCGATATTCATAATATATATATATATATATATATATATATATATATATATATAAGAATAAAAATTTGATAAAATGATACTTATACATCACATGAATACCTGCTATGGTGGTTTTACAATTTTTCTGTGCACTTTGCATTTCTGAAACCTTTTACCATCTTATGTTCGACGCAGCTCATCAAAGAGTTCAGCTGAGGAGCTTTTCTAATGACATCAATAGGTTTCCAACTATCCATTTAGATTGCACAACCTATAAAAAAAATAGACATCAAAATCTACAAACAAAATCTCAGAATTCAAACAGATAAAAATTATATATGCTAACTTAGAAACTCAAGGGAACATGACAAGGACATGTCAAATAATTTCTCAAAAAAAAATGATAGAATATCAAATCTGAGAACAGAAAATGGTTGAATAAGAATTTTTAACCAATTTGTAAAAATAATATTAAGTATAGAAATATAAGCTGTATATAAAATAAGTTTCATAGTGTAGAATAAAAAAAGTTGCTTTCAAAAGTGTATGGAAACTGAAATTTCGTGCCCAAAAACAAAAATTGATGGTTGCGTAGCAGAAAAAAACAGGTCGAAAAAAATAATTTTTGGCGAAAGCGTTAGAATTTTTTTTATCAGAAAAATCAATCCAAATGAGCAGAAAGCACAACTGTGAGAGCAATTCCAATCAATAATCCAAACCAAGAAACAGCCTACAACTATTTGAGCAAGAAACCACTTACCTGCTATCCAGATCACATTCCACACAGGACATAACCTTTCCAAAGCACTGGACACAGTCAGGAGTCTTCGTAAGTGCACAAATGCAACGAACTACAGGTACTTTTTAAAAACACAAATAAACGAAGTGATATCATTGGTATTAGACACATTTTTGGTGTCTTTGGTAATATTTATCCACAATGGTGAATTTTATTTCCATACTTATAACCACTTTGTCAATGTAACCTATAAATATGTATTTGATCATATCACGAACTATATTTTCATGAAACAATAACTAGTGGTTAATAAAATAATAATACTAATAATCAATCAATAAAAAATCAAATAAACACACATCATCCTAATAATATATATATATATATATATATATATATATATATATATATATATTTTTTTGTGTTCGCTCAAGTTCTTGGAATTTTGTATCTATATTCATGTATGTATTTTTGCAAAGGGTCAAATATTTTTATAGGGTATAAAAAATATAATTTTTTACTTTGCCAATATCCGAATGATTTGGGTTGGCAGAATGTTTGCAATTTTCATAGCAATACAGCAATAAATAATACAATTATTATTTTTAACTATTTCCCGTGCCTAATGGGATTTATAAAGTTGATACTAATAACTACTTCGAAAGGTATTTGAATACATTTGTTATTATTGTTTATTGTTTGTCTATTTCTACTGGACATCCTACACCCGTCTTGGTCTTAGAGGGTAGTCATTCAAATCACTAAATTATATAGAAATAACAATGTCGAATGATATGTATAAAAATGGATGTACTCAATATCACATATACATTATCTTATAAAATGCAAAAAAATTCTCGAATATCTGCATAATGTCATTACTATACTGTTACTACCGAATGATGAAATAATTTGTTAAATTTTGTATTTACTCACAAATCGCAAAAAATATATGAAATTGCGTTTATAAACAGTTTGGGGTATTGTTTTATAATGTCATGTTTCACCAGATCAGCTTAAATGTGAGATAATTTGAAGGCTGGAAGAAGAAAATGAATCCATTATCGTGACTCTCCATGTCACGTTTCGGGCTTCCGATAATTTATTGAAAGCCTAACAAGAACTATGAAACTATGATTGGATTCGATAAGTGTCCCAAATAACTGCCATCAATTATTTCAATAACATTCCTCGACTATCGTAATGACATTCAATTTGGAACGTCGATAAAGTCTTGAGTGACAGAATTCATTAAGTTACAACTTTTACTGCTTGTTGAAGATAAAACACCCGAATACGGCAAAACGGGTTTCACATGGAAAGATACTGGGTGTTGATTGAAAAACTCATCTAGTAGCAATAGATGAACTTCACGCGCCATGTATGATTATTTATAGAGCTTAATATTCAGTGTAATACAGACCAGTCAGTTATCGGTGTAGTATATCATATACTACAATATATTCCCGAGGGCTCTGCCCGAGGGAACAACCACTCAAAGCATTAAGTCACTTTAGTCGCACGGTATACTATTTTTTGCACTTTCCGAGGAATTATCATTAAAATTAGGTGACCTATAGGTATAAACTTGAAAACGCCCTGTTAATGTTACAATTCAATTTGACAAGTACCAGTTTGATATTCAACTACAAATAAGACAAATAAACAATGCTGTCAGTGTCATGAATTTCGTTATCACAATTCTCGAAATGGAATATTTCGAATTAAAAAAGCAGCAGAAGGTATTTTGCCAATAAAATTAAGGAAAATATATGAAGCGTAACACCACACATTTATTGAATGGTGTTGCGAAAGAAAAGTCGAAAATTTTAGCGGAGATCGATTATTCAATATTGTAAATTGTACTAATGTAAACAACCATTTGAATATAAATAATTGAATATAATTTTCTAAAAAATTTACGTTTTTTAGTTATGATCACGAAATTGATGACACTGACAATATATTTACTTGTCGAATAGAAATGTTTCCTAGCATATTATCAGCTTCCTACATTATTTCTTCTATTCCAATCACATGTTCGACGCACTTACTCTATTTTTCGCAATCCACTGTTTTTATTCCTTCTTGCAAGAGGTTTTCAACGTCTCTTATTTTGAAAGAAGTGTTATGCCTTGCTACTACAAACCCTTTTACTTGCGCCCACACCAATTCTATGGGGTTTAATTCACAGCGATAAGGCGGAAGGCGAAGTACCGTTATATTTCAAACTCCAAAAAACAAAAACATCAGTAACAATTTTATAATTGATAAAAATGGAATAGAGGTAACTAGTAATCAAAATAAAGCAAATATCTTCAACGAATACTTTGTGAAAATAGGAGAAACAATGGCCAAACAAATTGAACACAACTACTTACAAGACAATTAAATCAATAAAACCTATATTTACCTAAGTGCCGTATAAAAAAATGACATCACATTAGCTATATCTCAATTAAAAAATAACTGCTTCCCTGGGCCAGACGGTTTAACATCCAAATTAATAAAAACCATTTTGCTTTCCCAATCTATTAATATTTCTCAGGTTCTTGGGAATACGTTGAAAATTTCAAATACAGTTCGACCCAAACATGAGAGAAAGAAAAAACTCTTCATTTCAGTTCCAGACATGTTTTTGTAGGAATTTTCTTCTATGACTTCTTGGTCTATAATCATTCTGCCAATAAACTAAATAAACTCTCCATTTCTCGTAATATTCGTCGAAGACATCTACAGGATATCATACAGCAAGGATGGTTGAAGATAAACTACACAACTAATGGATTTTTTTATGGCATACATATCAAATCCAATTCGAATCCTTCAAAAATACGTATTGGCTGACACCCAGGAACGTTCAGATTTTTGAAAATTGAACAGATATTATTCAAATAATCGTTTGATATCGGATGGGTACATTTACTATTCAATTCACAGCATATAAATATTTATATACAAAAACCTACCATAATTACTTGAAATAATATGATATGATATATCTTATGGAATACTTGTGCGATCGTTCATTTTCTCTGCATAGTTTCCGTAATAAAACATTAATGAAGCAAATCAAACGGAAAAAATTCACTCTCTACAGCCATAGATTATCCGAGACATCATTTGAATGAAGTGTATTGCCTACTTAAACACTCCCTAATCTCGAATGGTAAAATAATAATAGTAGTACCTGATCGCCCACGGAGAGCGCGAAGCGAAAAAGAATGTAATTCCATGTGGGCTATACCTCCTTTGTTGAACAGATGTGCGCATAAAAACGTTAAACGTAGCATTGATTTGTACTTGTCGGGCTTGAATTTGTACGATTCTCGTTGGGTGAGTGTGATTTTTTGCGATCCATGATTCACCCTGGGTATGTACAGGATTGTCTAAGAATCTTATTCGTGATTATATATCTTTTTGGAAATTGAGTTTTGGAAATGTAGTAGTCCATTTCCTTTTATCGGAATCCTCCCCAACAGAAATGTTGGGTTACATTAATGTCAGCACCCAATTGGCGAAAATACATTTCACATTTCCAATAAGGGGAAAAATAATTACCAAGGAACAGGCCGAATTCCTAGTTGAGTAAAATTGACTTAAAAGTCGTTACAAAAACCAATTATTTTTTTAAATTAAATAGCATACCAGAACAATAGTTTCAAAGTATTATAGCATAGCACATCTCCCTTCTATATATTTTAGTCAGTCATCCAAATTCCCGTGAAATTTGTTGAACACTTTTTGGATAGCCCTTCCACACTATTTCTTCAACTGCCCCTTCACTTTCATCTTGCCAAGCATTTGTAATAGTAAAATTATAGTATTTCACGAAGTGTGCGCAGCTCGAAACAAAGTGAGTGGTTGCAAATCTAGGACAACAAATTTCATCAGGAACTTAGTTTCATTGCACATGAGCTATCTCCCAACCGTATGAAATAAACAGTACCTAATAATAAATTTTTGAGAACGCAGGAACCAACTCGCACTTTACATTTTGGGATGCTGGCTGTTACGTCCGATTCGATCGTACCAAACTAGTTTCCGGTTTATATATGCATTTTCATTGGTGGACGTTTACATTTCGGGAAGCCGGAGGGGATTTATAGTATTGAATGTTTGAATGCGTACGGCCTAAATAGCGAAATGGTAAAGGACAGTATTGACTTAATTTTGGTACCACTAACGGAACCATAAATTGTATTCCCTCAACTGGTATCTTCCCGGATATATTGAGGATCACTAAAATTATGCTGTTCTATAAAAGAGACTGTAAAATGTCTATGGACAACCATCGTCCAATTTCTATTATTTTAATTTTTTTTTAAATTCTAGAGAAAGTCCTCAAGAAAAGACTGGCTGAATATTTTCAAATGAATGGATATTTTCACGACTCCCAATATGGATTTCGCAAAAATTGCTCCACTGCTCGAGCTCTACTGAAGGTGGTGGGGGATATAGTAAAGGCTTTGGAAAACGGTCATCATACATCAGTCATGTTATGTGATCTTTCTAAGGCCTTTGACTGTGTCTCTCATAAAATTCTTCTTGAGAAACTAAGTTTCTATGGAGTGAGAGGAGTTGCACTAACTCTCACTAACAGATTCCAGGTTGTGGAAGTGGGAAACTGCAGATCAGAAATAAAAAGGAATATGCATGGAGTGCCGCAAGGATCGGTCCTTGGGCCGTAACTTTTCATTATTTATATCAATGACCTATCACAATTTTACGCTCCGGAAAAATGTACTCTATTCGCTGACGATACAACGTATGTTCGCACAAAGATAATTAAAAATATTCAAAATAAAGCAAAACTTTGGTTTCAAACAAATGAATTACAATTAAATGATGGTAAAACTCAGAACATTATTTTTTCAACGTGTACGTGAAAACAAAACAGTCAAGCTACTGGGACTAATAATTGACGACAAATTGAGCTGGAATTGTCATATTGACCAACTAAAGCACAAACTCTCGAAATCACTATTGCTATCACGTCAGCTGAAACATCATATCAATTTAGAGACACTCAAATTCACAACTATAGAACGAGAACTGCAGATTTAATAAGGTTCAAGTTATCAGTATCCCAGAGGAACTCGTTAGAATACCGACTCATAACATTTTGCCAACATATATGAAATCTCATTTAAACGGTTTTCTTCACATAAAGGATTCAATATAAAATTGAACCAGAGAAAGGTAGATCTCAGGTGAAAAACAACTACTTTCCTGGCAAATACCACGCAGAACGTTGAATGATATTCACCTGAAAATCCATGCATACTTCCATAAAATATCAATGGACATTGAATGCAAATGTTTCTTTCTGATAGAAATCCCTCCGGTTTCGGCTTCTTGGCCCTCATCGGTACGGGTAGTCAACCCCCAAAAGCCAAAAGAACTCGGGCAAGTGAGACACAACGTAAACAAACCATCTCGATCTTGTAACCCTATAGGTCCCCGGGGAAAGATAAACTTTAACTGGTTAGTGACAAAAAAGAAACCTAAAAATCTCCACCTCGTGGTTTCAAATAAAGATTCCTTCTCGGTAGGGTTAAAAACCCGTCTACATATATGAGATAAGTCCATGTGAAGTGGAATGAATAGAAAAATCAATTTAAACGGTTTTCTTAAAAAGGATTCAATAAAAATTGAACCAGAGGGTAGATCTCGGGTGAAAACAACTATTTTCCCGAAATCCCCCAAAAACGTTGGATATTCCCTAAAAACCCCATAAAACTTCCAAAAAATATCAATGGACTTGTCAAATGTTTCTTTCTGATAAGCTCGATTTTTTTTTAATTTTAAAGTCGTGTTCACCTAACAACCCCATACCGGTTTCGGGCTTTTGGCCCTCATCATGGGAGTCAACCAAAAAGTCAAAGAACTCTGGCTAAATGAACCCGTAAAAAACCATCATCGATCTTGTAACACCTATGGTACCCGGAAAAAATAAACTTTAACTGGCGGTACCTAGTGACGAAAAAACCCCAAAAAATCTCCCCCTCGATGGTTTCTAAATAAAGATTCCTTCTCGGTAGGTGGAAAACCCGTCAAATATAGGGGGAGATAAGTGCCATGTGGTGGAATGAATAGAAAAATCAATTTAAAGGTTTTTCTTCAAAAAGGATTCAAAAAATTGAACCAAAAAAGGGTAGATCTCAGGTAAAAAAACAACTACTTTCCTGGCAAATCCAAGAACGTTGAATGATATTCACCTAAATTGCATATTTCCCCAAAAATATCAATGGACATTGAATGCAAATGTTTCTTTCTGATAAATCGATTATGTTTAATTTAAGTCGTGTTCCCCCTAACAACCCCTTTTTGGTTTCGGCTTCTTGGCCCTCTGGTCGGATAGTAAACCAAAAGTCAAAGAACTCTGGCTAAAGTGAGACCAACGTAAAAAAACCATCATCGATCTTGTACACCTATGGGTGCCGGAAAAAATTTAAACTGGGGGTTGTGAGAAAAAACCCCCGAAATCTCCCCCTCGATGGTTTCTAAAAAAAAGATTCCTTCTCGTAGTTGGCAACCCCGTCTAATATAGTGAGATAAGTGCCATGTGAAGTGGAATGAATAGAAAAATCAATTTAAACGGTTTCTTCACAAAAAGGATTCAATAAAAAATTGAACCAGAAGTGATTATAAAAAACAACTACTTTCCGGCAAATACCACGGAACGTTGAATGATTTTCCCCCCTGAAACCATTACTTCCATAAAATATCAATGGACATTGAATGCAAATGTTTCTTTCTGATAAGCTCGATTATGTTTAATTTAAGTCTTTTCCCCTAACAATCCGCATACCGGTTTCGGCTTTTTGGGCCCCTCATCGTCAAGGGTCAACCACCAAAAACCCCAAAATCTGGCTGAATGAGACACAACGTAAAAAAACCATCA
Organism: Gonioctena quinquepunctata; assembly: GCA_018342105.1. Taxonomy (NCBI): domain Eukaryota; kingdom Metazoa; phylum Arthropoda; class Insecta; order Coleoptera; family Chrysomelidae; genus Gonioctena; species Gonioctena quinquepunctata. The sequence goes on along the minus strand of JAFIRS010001781.1, from coordinate 236,271 downwards.
TCGATCTTGAAACCCCCCTTTGGACGGGAAAAAAAAAATTTTTCTGGCGGTACCTTTTATTTTTCGGCGTACCTATGGGTGTTCAAGATCGATGTGGTTTGTTTCGTTTTTAACTTAAACAATTCCTTTTACAATATTGCTTGTATTCAGTCCCGGAATTTCTAGGACATTTTCAACATTTAGATTTATGAACGTACTCACTACTTTCTCTTCTCATTAACGATCTGGCTTTTGAGAGTATTGTGTATTTGTTTTATTGTCTTTTGTTAGGTGATTTTGATATGTTTTATTTTATTTTATTTTACTCAGTATGAGGTTATGGCCCCAGAAGTGACCTGCTATGAATGCATTCATGTACATAAAATAGTCAAATACATTTTTATTTCTATTATGGAAGTCAGATAATCATCAGTTTTCGTCTTCCGATGGATTTTGCAGAGATAATTCTTCAAGGAGAAACCTGAATAGGTTTTGCTTGAGTGCACTAATAATGTGGACCTTGAAAACAAACTTAATATCAACCAATAAATAACTAATGATCTTAATAATGGTTTTCATAGCGTGAATTAGAACTTTGGAGTTGAAATGATTCGAAAGTAAAATAATTTGTAGAAAATAGGAAATTTAGCCTCTTGTCATTGTTCCCCTCTGCTTGATATATTTATTCTATAAGTTAGTTGAGATGAGGAGTATCAAACAATATTATGTAGTAATTCCATCCTTATACGCAGTTCTCTTCAGATCATTTGGAACACTCATCCACGTTATGCGAAACTCACACTACTTTCGGGAATTTAAATGCACTGATATGAATGATATTCAATGAGAATAAAACTGGCAGTAGACTTCTACGAACACTTGTGCGACTACTACACACCTTACTTGATATAAAAGTTATGAAACCAAGCTATTCATATGTTTCAATAAGCTTTTGAATCATGTCATCAATATGAATGATGAAAAGTGCACTTTGGCTCTAGTTACACAGCTGAATAAAAATTCACATGACATCGTTAAGAAAATGACACCTTTTGATATAATTGGTAGAAATAGTATATTACTCAGAATTGCAGTACAACTACGGAATAATTCTATTCGGATACCCCCTGTAGATCTTCTTGAAAGGTGCCATCTAATTACCGTATAAATAGTGTTCCGACTCAAGGCCGAAGTTGTATATCAATTTTTGCCGAAGACAGTGATGGGTTGGCGATCGTCCGCGTCCTTGAGACACTGAGACTTTACTCATACAATTGATTATGCAAATATATCTCATTGAAGTTGTTCAAACAAGCAAACAAATAATTAATGCACAAAAGGAAAACGAGCGAATGTCGCTTCTGCCTGCAGATACGGCGACGTCGGTGATGGGTATCCGCAAACGAGGTGATTTCTGAAGAACCGATGGAAAAATTCGATGTTGCGACTTTTTCCATTGCATCTACAAAAAACAAAACAAAACAAACAACAACAAAAAACACCTATAGCTGTATTTCACGTTATTTATCCCGAACAAAAACTCGATATTTAAGAAATCCTTTCCCTCGCAGATTGGATTATTTAGATAAATCGGACCACAGCTGCTTAAAGTTGTGGATGATATTCATACATCGATTAATATATTAGAGCTTGACACATTGTTTATTCGAGAGTTGCTTGAAAAATTACAAAAGACAGGTTAGAATAAGCGATATAATGGGTGAAACAGTAGAAATAACATGTGATGTGCCTCAGGGTGAGATTCTAGAGCCCTCGCTATTCACCGCCTATATAAATAAAGTTAAATCATCAGTTTTGCAGATGACAATGTGGTTATATACACAGACCAAAGCTGAAAATAAGAGATTATTTCGAAACAAATACTCAAGAGTTATGTCGGGTTTTTTATACCACCAAATTATTCAATATCTTATCTGAAAATATCAAACAAATGAATAATTCATTAAGTAACTATTTACGCTGTGAAGATTCATGTGATTTTATTTTTATTTATTTTCTATTAACTTAGACTTTATTTTTATTGTGAACTGTTCACTCACATTATTGTTTCTTTCTCTATATTTTAATTTTTTTATGTATGCCTGCCCTATTTCGATGTGAAATTATGGTATTCCTTGTTTTTTTTCATCACATACAAGCGGCACCTGTTGCTGCCATTAGTTATTAAGTATTTATTTGCGCAATGTTAATTATTGTAGCTTAGTTTAATTGATAGCAAATAAATATTATTATGCATTTGACAAAATCAAGTCGTTTCCAGTGCATATCAATGGACAGAAACAAATCAGATTTAATGGAAGTGTTGAATGGCGTACCACAAGGTTCAATTTTGGTTCCACTTCTTTTCATACTCAATTATCCCCATTGCCTCCATTATACCAATATTCATCGTTCTACTGACGAGGCATTAGCAAGGAAAGTAGTTGTTTTTTTATGGATATGCGACCAACATACGCCTATCGTATAGGTTTTTGTGGTCAGCTGTCTTGAGAAATAAGACATTTTCAATTTTTAATGAAAGGCAATAATGTTCAAATTAATTATCGTGCACATCGCGTACTGTTTTCTGATTAGTTGTTATTTAAGATCTTTAGATCTTTCATTCACCAGGCCAATCAGAAAACACTAGTAGAATCTAACAAACTTTCGTTCGTTGACAGCTTTGCTTGGCAACAGTGTTCAGTTTACCTGTTCTGTATGTCTGAATCACTACAATTGTCTTTAAATTATTTTTTTAAACAATATTCAATTGCGAATGTTTTTCTTTCAATACTGTTTGTGTTGTTTGTTTCTTACTAGTGACTGTGATAATTATGATGAGTGCCTCAAAGCAGAGTATGAAGTCAACTAGTTCTGACTTTATCATATTATACCAGTTTGGTTATAACAAGGTCAGTTGTTTTCTTCACTTTGATATTGAATATAGGTATATCTCGGACAGCCTGCAATGTCTACATTTACCACACAATAATTTCAACATTCTACCTTACTCAAATGTGGAGGTAAATGTTTATTGCATTTGGCAATTGCGAAAGCTATCCTCTGAACAGGTCACCTTAGGCGGGAGGCGCTACCCAAAATGTTGTCGAATTTTACAAAGAACAAAACATGTTTTAATTTTTTTCAGATTTTTAACCACTGTTATTCGTTATAAAATGGCATTACATAATCGTCATTCACGGGTGTGCCAGAGGTTAGATTACACCATGTATATGTATATATATATATATATATATATATATATATATATTCTTTAGTTTCTTGACCATATATATATTTTCTTCAATTTCTCGGAATGAAGTTCTGATTCAGTCAATTCATATAATTTTTTTAACGACGTTTTGACATGGTATTTGTCTTCATCAGCTTAAAACACTAAAATTGAAAATATGGAGTTTGAGAAATATTTAACTCAACAAAATATTGAAATGTATGCACTAAAATAATTCTTTAAATACATATGGTTCGAAATATAATAGGAATTATTTAAGTGCATACATTTCAATATTGTGTTAAGCTAAATATGTCTCAAACTCCATATATTTAATTTTAGTGTTTTAACCTGATGATGACAAATACCATTACTGAACGTCGTTAAAAGAAATTATATGAATTCACTGAATCAAACCTTTATTTCGAGAAATTGAAGAAAAAAAAATATAAATATATATACATAAATATATATATATATATATATATATATATATATATATATATATATATATATATATATATATATTGTTATGTTATGTTATACCAGTTGTAAATTTTAAAAGACAAAAAAGCCACAAAAAGAATAAATAATAAATAATTATCAATTTCAAGAGTTTGCTTGTAAATAACTCTTAAAATTCAATGTATTTTATGAGCCTAGGTATGATATGGATAGAGAAAAATGTTAAAGTACTATAAAACAGTCAATTATATACACTATCAAAATTATTATAACTCATAATTGCTCAAAAGACAACTAAAGGTCGGGATTTGCAGGATTGTCATGAATAAAAAGTAATCAACACATTTATAAACTTGAAACACTCTGTACATGAATTTGTAGCAAACTAAAAGTAGCCAATGAGAGAACAGCAAACGTCTTTATGAAAGATAGCCAATCAGAGAAGAGATGATCAAATGAAAAGTTGGAAATTGTGAGAGAATGGCAAAGAGAAGGTATCATAAGCAATTATTATTCAAACTTGTAATTAATGATAAGAGTGGGAATTTAATTGTGTATATAAATTGTGCAACATTAATATAAACAGTGCAAAGTGACAATTTGGTGCGCGAATTCGAAATTTCAAATGGAACAACAACAAGGGCAAGATGTTGCGAAGCGACGAAAAAACAAAGCTTCGGGGAGATCGAAAATATTTTCCAAAGCGGAAGCACGCACAAAATTTCACTGAAAGAAAAATGGAATAATTCCATCGTTTGCTTAACAAAACAAGATTACCTTAATGATATCATATATCCACGATTCCAAAAGCTGAGTCCCGCATCGATACGTTCCTGACACATGGTTTTTGCAGTCCTAACGAAGGCTGGAGAGAGGAGACTTCCTGTTTGTTGTGAACACCAACAGTTCCAACCAGGTATAAAACCTTTGATAGTGCTTTCCCGGTCCTGAACTATTTCACAAATAACATTTTTTCACATTCGATGAACTCTATGTCACTTTTTTATGAACAAGAAAATTACTCTCACAAAAAAAGTGAGGTTCTGTTTATCTATCCATGATATGCATTTTATGATTATCCGTGAATAATTGTTTGATTCACTCTAGCATAAGTTATTTCTCGTAGGCCAGGTATTTTTAAGTCTTCCTGAATAAAGGAGATAATTGTTTTTTTTGATATTTGGTTTGTTTATTTTCTCACAATGATCAACTAACATAACTAAGATCATTCCGTAAACTGAAGTTAGCCACCAGTGGCCAAATTCCTTTGAACCGACTATATGAGACATTGGCGTACCAACTGTTGTTAGCCGTGGCGAAGAAAATAATAATTGTTGGTAGCTTGACGAGAGAACAGTGACGTTCGCTGACAATTATTATTACAGGGTCAGAAATATCTATTTATATTATATAAATTTGGCTCTCAAAGAATACCAAAAATAATTAGCTATCTCAATATACAAAAACAATTATATTTATCAATTCATCAAACCATATCAATTGTCACCCAAAACGTGGGGTAAAAATATTACAATATTTTATATTTTAAAAATTTATCAAAACATAACAATTTATATATATATATATGAATAAATATATATATATATATATATGAATATATATATATATATACATATATATCTTAATATATATAAATTACGCGTCACCTTGTTTGTCCGCGATGGACTCCTAAACTGATTAACCGATTTCAATCAAATTTGCACACCGTGTGTAGTTTGATCTAACTTGAAAGATGGGATAGCTCACATCTCAATTTATAGCCGCAATAGTATTTTATTGCAAATTATTTGTTTATTGAAGTGAAACTTCTTTAGAATCGTTGTGATTTCAAACTCGATACACGTTCTCGGTCTCCTCTTTGTGCGATGCTTCGTAGCGTCCCCACTATCGTCTGCTAAGCATTGTCCATATGTATGCTCCTGTGTAGTGGGATAGTCAGTATATCTATATCTTGCTCCAGTTCCGAGCGTTCTACGTGTTTATGTTGGTATGTGTTATTTAGACTGGAGTATAAATCATATTCATATAGTAGAAAATCAATCATGGAGGTCGCCATGTTTTTTTATAAATGGCATCTGTGTAAAAAAGCATGGTGGTACCCATGACTGGTGTTCTCCTATTGTTTCCCTTGAATATTATTTTATGAGTCCATCGCGGACAAACAACGTGACGCGTAATTTATATATATATATTAAGTGTGCAGTTTGATCTATCTGGAAGATAGGATAGCTCACATCCCAATTTATAGCCGCAATATTATTTTATTGCAAATTATTTGTTCATTAATTATCTGTTAGCTCCAAACGATTCTAACAGATGGCGGTATCTGTTAACTGGATTGAGTAAGAACGGGATAACGGGAATAACGGGATAACGAAAAAACGGGAAAACGGGATGACAGGATGAGGATGAGGGATTACGGGATAAAGATCAAATGGGATAACAGGAAAACGGGATAACGGGGTAAAGAAAAAAAGGGGTAACAGGAAAATGGGATAACGGGATAACGGGATAACGGGATAACGAGAAAACGAGATAACGGGACAACAGGAAGCGAAAGGAGTCAAAAGCATAGTCTAGATGATGGAATAACATAAAGGAAAACATAGAAAAAAAAATTCTACGCCGGCGAGAGTTTTCGGGAAAAACATTTTGGGGAACATAGAAATTTGGACAGGACAACGTCTGTCGGATTTTAGTTTTAGTTTATAACAAAAACCTTAGCCACAGCAACGCGTGGGCGGGTCTGTTAGTATATATATATATATATATATATATATATATATATATATATATATATATATATATATATATATATATATATATATATATATATATTTCAAATTCTCGGGATAAAGGACTGAAATATATATATATATATATATATATATATATATATATATATATATATATATATTAACTTTCGAACCAATTGTATTTTTGGCCCTAAAATGGAATAGCGTTCATTTGCAATATTTCAGAAACCTCTATTGTCTGCCTCTAGAATAGAATTCAGAGAATTAAACTAAGTGCACTATGAATGAATCATGTGGATATTTTTAGATATTGCAGAAATAAAATGTATCTAATCATAATTAAATAATCGCAGCCTTGGATCATCAAACCATACAGAATATGTTGATTATTCCTACCATTGAAAATACAAAATCAAGGTTGATGAATTTTTAATTGCACCTTTGGCATGAACACCAGAGTCGTCGCTAAAATAATCAAAGGGGCCACCTTTACTTAATTCCCAAATTTATTTTTGATTAACATTCTATTTTTTATGGAGTGGCTTGTATTTTGATACTAATATAATTATGATTGATGATAGTCACCCTACTCAGACTTGATGATGGGTTCGAGTTAATTGCTGCACGAATACCTGCCCAAATGCATTTGTTGATTGGCATCCAATGAAACAAAGGTGTTGTTCATCCATAACATATCATTTTCTATTCGAATGACCATGAAAATGTAGAAAGGCTTCAAGTTTTCAAGTAGGTACCAATGTTCGGATGTTCGGGAATTGAACCAAAATCCAGATTTAAGAAGACTATTTCCCTCATTATTTTTGAACCAATCGAATGGCCATAATTTCAAACTAGAGAACCAATCAGGTCAGTTTTATAGTGATAAAACGTCTTCTCGCTGTTTTATACTGACGATTCAACTCATGTTTAAAAAATCGCATATGCCACAGTGCAATTGTCAGTTTGACAGTGGCAAAAGTTAGCTGCAACTTTTACAGCGACAAATGCACTAGTGGTTTTTTCACTTATTCATTTGTTTATCAATTATCGCGGTGTTGGTTGCCAAAATAAATGAAGTTTGCATTGATATGTTTCTAAATTTCTTATTCATTGGATTGTCCTGCTGAATTTCACTCGATGTTTGTATTGATATCGGGTAAATTTGTGTTGTTCAAATTCTAAACTGTTTCCTTTAGCAATTTGACTCGAAAAACTGTCAACCTAAAAACGTTCCACCTTCGGTGTCGCGTTCACAATAATTGGCAGTTTTTCTCGTCTAATTGCTAGGCAACAGTTTCTCATTAAACAACCGAAATTTACCCGATAAAATACAAACCTCTCGTGCAATTATAAGTGATGAAACCACTAGTAGATTCGATATTGTTTTGCGATAAAACGACACTGACAGAATTATATGTCAACACATTCAATTCTTATATAGGGAAACAGGAAAAGCGAAGCAAATAAGGGATCTCCAACTCACTATTACAGTGATTTGATATTTTAATTGGAATATACCTTTTTCAGAATTTTAAAAACCTCAGATTTTCAAGTAGGGCAATGAATAATTGAAATCCGTTATTTTCATAACATCTTTCTCAGGGACTAGTGGATACCGCATCAGTCTCCCGCCCGGCAGTCTCGGGTTCGATTCCGTATCCAAGAGCTGTTTTTCAATCGGTTTCAGATACAAACATATTTGATAGTTAAATTTGTCATATATTTTAGGTTTTTGAGCGAGTTCACGAGCAGTGAATGATCATTGTTAATATGAATCTGTAAAACGAAGCATTGAGAAACGGACACGATTCCTTCAATTTTGGAATGAGAAGAATTGTTGTAATTTTCTCCGTTGAAAATTCAAATATAACATGAGTTCTGGTAGTTTTATCCAGTTTCAAATGTGATTCAGGAAATATCCTCATTAAATATCATTCTTGCTGAAGAATTTTATCGCAATTTTTTTTAAATTTTTCCTTAAGCATTTTGCCAACTATAAGATGCCAGGCTTTGTGTTCTGCTGGGTTTTTTGTCGTGAACTCTGTTTTTATTTCATAGTATCGAACTGAATATCCAAATGATTAAGATATATGTATCGAAAAATATTTATGATAAAAGTTTCCCGAATAATACTTCTTTATAGCTAAATTCTATAAACTATTCTTATTTTTGCAAATTCACGAGTAGATGTAATGTTTTTTGCTTAGATACAGCGACTTTTCCCGCATACAGATTTGTATTCATTTTTTCAATAGCCGACTTTTCAGGCTACCGAGCCGATTTGGCCCATCTTCGAACCTATCCGAGGCATTGATAAAAAGTATTTTTGTGCCGAATTTCATTGGGTTGAAAAATGCGCCCTCTTTTTGTTTTATCCCCTATATACAGGGTGGCCCAGGAGAGCGTGCAAGCTCCATAACTTGTATTTTTATCCAAGCTACTTGTTTTTTTTTAAACAATCGGTCCGAAAATTAGTTACATTCGAGAATATTCATCTACAGAATGTCCCAAAATAAGATACACACTTGAGTTCTGTTTTTTTACACGGCAACCACCCATTTTGTTACATTTTTGTGTCAAAATAGCATCGGGCATAGATACACAGGAACATTTATAACTTCAGAACCATTCAAGAACTTTTGTCCAGTCGATTCCCTAGGCTTTAGCGCATGTTTTGAATTGGAGGCGATATTCCATCGCTAACTACGTTTTTTTTAATTCTATTGCATCATTGCATGGCATTTTTCAAGAGCTTTCTGTCGATATAGGGTTTGTGGGGTGTACTTTGTGAAGTTTGCAACATTTGTTGCAAAATAAAAAAAATTTAAGGTTAAAAAAAAAAAAAAATCGAGTAGGCCACTATCGAAAAATTTTATAAATCCGGGTACTCTTAATCATTGTACACGCCTGATTGTTAATGATGAATTTCACTCGCGAAGATTTAGTGAATATGGTCTACTGTATTGGCGAAGCTGACAGAAATCCTTTAGCAAGCAGAATCTACCATAAAAAATATCCAGAAGCAGGAGATCGGTTTGAACTCACTGGTAGTACGCCGTATACCAATAAAATAATTAAAAAAAAGTTTTTAAGTTAAACGGTTTTATTGTGAAGATACATAATAATGATGCAGATAATGTACTAAAAGCTAAAAAATAATTAGGAAGGTATCAGGTACCAGTCATCAAACCACTCTCCTCAACAATATAGGGCATTGATCAGACTAAAAATAAAATTGTGTGGCGTAGCGTAACCTGAGTAAATATGTAAATGATCGTTCTGTGGTATCGCACGATGATAGTGACGGATTTACTTTTTCACACATTTTGCATGAGTTGTCTATTGAGAAGATGCATCCGAAGCATATAATGATATGAGCGGTTGACTGTAGATAATAGAAATTCGACGCGCCCCACGATTTTATTTCAGTCTGATCAATGCCCTATATTGATGAGGAGAGTGGTGTGATGCCTGGTACCTGGTACTTACCTAATTATTTTTTACCTATTAGTACATTATCTGCATCATTATTATGTTTCTTTACAATAAAACCGTTTAACTTAAAAACTTTTTTTTACTTATTTTATTTACGTTTTTTTTTAATAAGTTATTCAATTAGTTACTTAATATTCCTTATTCTATTCAGTTCATTCAGTGCCTCATTATTACGAGGTTTCTTTCCTGTCAGTTTGTTGCAATCTAATTATTCCACAATATATAATCCTTCCAAAGACTTCACCCGACTCAGTGCCACGTAAGCTTGTCCTTCCTCAAACAATTCCGATCCTAAATACACACCTGCGTATACAGCTCATTTTGTGGACAGTGGAAGCCCATGACAAAATTGAGGATTTCAGTTTTAATGTATTGACTGTCTAAACTCTATGATCCGCCATTTTATTTCGGACGCCATCTTGGATGTGGAGTTTTTTCATAGTGTACTGTATTCTACTAGTCAAGCCTTTTCATTTAACGTTCTAAAGTCTAAGGATGCGACTGGAAGTTACCGAAGTTGGTTCAAGTATTTTTATCGCTACAGAGGAAAAACTGAGCAAAACCATCCCCAGTATCGTAGCAAACAAATTATAGATTGCAAAAAGTTGCAACTGAGTTGTCCAGTGACGTTCAACAATTCGTAGCTTTCAAATATCATACAGGTTCTTAAAAAAAAATCACAAACGGTTCATCTCAATTGAGAAAACTGTTCACCGTTATTTAGAGAATTTAACGGACTTCAAAACGATGTGCCACTCGACACCTATTCCCTATTCCCTATTCAAATTTTCAGGAGTTGTTCACCCCACTGCTCGAAGGTTGAACTGACTGTCGTGCAGGTAAGACAACGAAATGTGCCCCTCGAAATTAAAATCGACCTGTCCGAGTGTTTTTCCACAAAAGAGGATGGAGTATAATTTATAGGCTCAAGGAGAATATCTAAATACCAGGAATTTTCTGAAAAAAAATTTGTTCAGTGACGAGGCAACATTCACAACCAATGGAACAGTTAATTCTCAAAATACAACGTACTGGACGGAAGAAAATCCACATTGGATAATAAATTGCAGAAGACAGTACTCACAAAAAATTATTGTTTGGTGTAATATTACATACCAAAATAATTGGCCCCTTATTTTTGAAAACAATTTGAATGGTCAAAATTTTTTGAATTTAAAAAAAAATGAATTTTCCAACGCTATGGATAAATTTCCACTGGCAGAAGAGGCTCATCTTCTATTTCAACTAGATGGCTGTTCCATCCACAATAGCAGGATTGTGAGAGATTGGTTGGAAAAAAATTTCCCTAATCGGTGGATAGGGCGAAATAAGGGCTTAGTTAAAGAAAAAGTTTACAAAAGTCGCCCAACGAGCAAAGAGGAACTGCGTGAAAGAATAGGACAGGCTTGCAGAGATATCACCCCAAACCAATTATCGAATGTTATGGTTAACATTAGAAAACGATACGATAAATGTATCGAATTAAATGGAGATTTGGTTGAACAGTCTGAAATTTAATGTGTAGGCACTGTCATGCCAATACATTCTTTTGTAGTAGTTCATTTATATTTTTAATATTGGTAATTATATTATTGGATGTAAAGATGTGCATTTCTATTCTTTGACAACAAACTGCAGTGTTCTAAGAGACATAACATATCCCACATAGAGTTGTTGTGTTCTGAAGGAGTATTTTAAACCATATTATTCACAAAATTGTGATTTATATGACAACTATTTGAATTATTCCGATATTGATATGAATATTTTACTTATGCTATATTTCTGTTGAAAAAAAATTATTTTATCGTGAAATTCTGGTTACACCCATTTGAAAGCATCATAAACCCAGAGGGGTCGTCAAATTTTATTAAAAAAAGTCGCTAGTATGTTTTTTGGATTTTTGACCTTAAAAAAATTCGAAGTAGACCTTGAAATTTTTATTTTTATTTCGAATTTATGGCATTCAACTAGAACTATTGATGCTCTATCTACTGAAAAAAAAACTTCTGAATCGGATAATAAATAACAGTTTTAGAGAGGTAGTCCGCTTTCAAATGGGTCACTCTGTATATTTCGACATGGTTTTTTTGGGTAATCTTCCAAAGTCTGAAAATGAAAATTCAATCAGGAAAATCTAATTAGTTCACTCTGATAAGGTACTGCGTTCACCAAATGATATTTCCTAAGGAAAAATGATTCTTTTAGTCAGTAACTTGCTGTATTCTGAATTTACCTATCAAAAAACTTGTTAAAATTCGAATGATAGTTAAAATACCGAAAATACCAACTTGACTGGTTCTGAAGTTATGAATTTTCCTGTGGGTCTATGCAACTAAGTCAAAAACTATTGCAGATAAGTCTAAGAAACCCGGTAGCGTTATATCGACAATTTAATGGCGAATCCAAAAATGTTACATGAATAAAAAATACACTCAGTTTTCAGAATGTTGTTGGACCCATCATTAAAAAAATCAAATCTATAGCTTGGATAGAAAAAAGTTGCAGATCTTATAGATCATCCCTGGGTCACTCTGTATATATAGATATATGATGGTATTTTTTTGTTCTGGGGACCATGATCAGCAAGCATTTTTTGAAAGTCTTGTTGTCGTGACGTCTTCAAAAGGTGGTATTCCTATTGAAATCTATCTAAAAATAACCGAGATTGAAAGATTTCAATTTGAGTAATTTCGAAAATGAAGGGCCCACTTTTATTATTCAAAGGAATTGAGTATTTCTGGCGGCTGTTTCATAATACACCAATATTTCACACCTAGTATTTACAAGTTCAGTCATCCGTGAAATACCAGACGAAGCTCCAGATAAATCAACCAATGGTTTTTATCACCATTTACAAATTCAATAAACAGATTATATTTCCATTCTTACCATCGGGTAATTTATCTGGAGCTTAAACCGAACCTATAATACTTGCCCCAAAAGAGATTTATTGTTCCAATAATGAATACAATTTTAAATTTTAATTTCAGTCAACTTTCCACCTTTGATACTCATACAGTGGGGTATCAAGAGAAGTCTAGGCGAGAGAACGTCTATTCTTGTCGAAACGAGAGAATTACCTCCAGACATGTCGAGACGAGAGTAGTGTTACTAGCCTTGCTTGAATCGGGACAATTTCTTCAGTAATTTCCTTATATTGACTGTTTTTTGTTTTGAGTTTCCGCTGTAGCTATTCCCGACAATCTGAGCAGAAGTCTCCACCAAATAACTACTCCGAAAAAGGCCAGCCTTCGCTACACAATTCCTTCAAGTAACATTTCTATTCAAATGATAACTGTTCGCGAATTTTTCTCCAAAGTTACCATTTAAGGTCGGTTTGTGGCTACGGGGAGTAGGAACTACTCGCGTTTATTAAAGTTCAACAAAGTTCAACTGGGTATATGTGTCCGTAAAAGGCCATGAGCGAGATACTTCTACATAAATCAAAGGTAATTTCTAAAGATCACTGTAAAATAGTCAAAGGCGTAACAACATTATGATATTGATGTAATGGCATAATTAGAGTATACTCGAGACGAATATGTCGATTTGATTTATTGGTCGGTATGTGTAAATTGGAAAACGAATACCGTGAGGTTTTTCATTGATTGCGTCATATAATGAAGCATATATTATTGATATAGAAGACACAGGGTGTTTTGTTGAAAATATGAACAGGGTGTTCATAAAATCAGATGTGGAATGATCTGTGACTGAAAGATAAACATCGTGGATTTTTCAATTCACAGAAAAATCTTTTTATCAATATCCAATTGAGAATGTTTCCTTTTTCAACATTGTTGTGAATTGAAATGAATTCATTAGCATTTGCTTCATCACATATTTCCAGAGCCCGTTATGATTTTCATGAATAACCTCACTTTTTGAAATGAAAATTCTTATCAATGATGAATGAATGAGTTATTGAACACATTCAGATATTATTTTCATCATAGCGAATTTGTTGTTTGTAGGGAGAAAACAGGCGTGATAAACATGTTTCCCCCAACGTTATTCAGCCAAAGGGGCCTCCCCTGATAAATATTTGTTTAGGTTACCGAAACTATGCAGTGTCACCATATAGAAATGATTCTAATAAAATTCGACATTGATTATTATGTGACTTAGGAAAGTATACTGAGCTACATGACAGAGTAAGAAGTGTAGGCAGTGATAGTATTTTTATGATTTTATGTGTTTTGAGCCGCGATATGTGAAAGTTTGAATAGTTTTATGTATATCCAAATTTCCAAATAGTCCTGTTTGATATCAGAACCGACCTATATAGATCTTGAATCACTTTTCATAGTCCAGCTGCTACTTCCTTTCCAAATGTAACTCAAGATGATTTTCCTGTTTTCGGAATTTTCCATCAGTTCAGAAATATGTCATTCAACCAAAAAAACATACTACCTACTTCTATAATCGATTAGATGTTGTTGAAGATCCTTGCCCAGTCGTGCCCTCATCAGTAGACTCAACAGGTAGGACTTAAGATCTTCCATGATTTGAGGGTTCTGATTTTTCCTTCCCTAGCGTTGTAAGTCTCAACCTTGACAGGCCTTTTCACTGGCACTGTACGTGCACTAGGATTTCCTCATCTTCCTGGCAGAACCTTCATATGTTTCCTCGATAGACCAATTATTCTGTATGCATTGGCCTGATCTTATAAGTTTCTGGGTTAAAGACAACATTCACAGTCTTTCAGAATCGAGGTAGCCAACCAAGTGCTAGTCTGCATACTACTGGTGCTAGATATAATAAATATGCTCTGCTGGAGTGGAACAGAGAATATGCCATCAGGTCCAGGTGATTTATATGTGTTGAAAGAATTTATTTTTCATACTTCTTTTGGATATGTTACTATCCACTTTGGCACTGTCTGTAAAGGGGTCTCGTTTCTGGGATTATCAGTTATAACGGGATTAGATCCTGGAAAATATGTGTTAAGCATGATGCTACTCTCAATGTAACTAGTGCTTTCTGGTGAGAACACGTTTCTCCAAACATTATTCTTTGTGCCATTCTATAAATGTTCTCAATGTCAAAAATATTGAAAACACCATCTGAAAGAAAATGCAACCTTCCAAGTTCAGGTCCTATCACAATCATTATCAGAAGTAGTTGCCATGGAATCAAGGAAGTTATTATTCTCTATTGGATATTACAAACTCCATTTTTATGGACATTTCTATTTTCTGATGAGAATGTTTCAAGATGTCCGTAAGTCCCATGAAAATATGATTATACTCCACAGACATGTAGACGATCTGTAGAGATTTGGTATAAATTTGGCATTTCCTTCATATCGTTAATAATATCAGTTCATAAAACTGAAAAAATAATGTTACACATGCTAGCATATTCCAATCTCCATGCAGGTATAACAAGGTGAGTATAGATGCATGCAACCACCCCTAGACATACCACTACGTCACATCACACGGGTTCAAATATTCGTGGTACGTGAAGTAGTGGCGGGACCGGGGGTACATTCTTAAAACCAACACCAGTGAACAGAACCATCACCAAAACAACCATAACCATCAAAATAACCATCACCATACCTTGACATGTGCACCTTCACCTGGAATGTGGTTGTTACTGCTACTTGTTCTTCTTTTACAGCTCAAATGGTGTATTCCCTTGTGTTGTCTAGGGGATTGGCTTAGCTTGTAGAAGGCTGAATTCCAGAAGTCGATTAGAAAATCTGCCCGCAATGAATAAAGAATATTGGCAAAAATCATTCGAATAAATAATACAATCATTTAAAATATGAACCAGGTACTTACATTATGTCAAAACATTGTGGATGAGATTTGTCAAGAAATAATTCCGTTTGCCAGAATGAATACCCATCTGCAACTGACGATTATATTTCGATTCAGGTCCCAAAAATTATTATTGCTGACTTTTCGTGTAGTCGACAATAATCCACTTAGGTTTCATTGAACTCATTTCAGTGAACTTGCATTTGTAATTCGATATCTTTATTCCAATCCGGAATCAAAAATTTAAAGTTGATCAATTCACTGTATGTTAGATGTTTGGGACCAATGTCCTTGGAAAAGGAATTGAATATAATGAAATATCTTCTATTAAACGATATATTTGTTCATAGGAAACATTTCAAAAATAGTCAGTTGATTATTTTATTCCCAAATATTCCGGATATGAATTTACCTCAACTGAATCGAAGTAGGTTAAAGAGTGGGTTGTGGGGAAAAACATTAACATTCAGTATTTTATTTGGATCAAGATCACAGATTGCTCTGATGAAAAAAATAGTGGATTCTTAATAGTTCTACAAGGTCCTCGACATTCAATTCCATATGTGATCATATTCTGGAAATTATTAGACGTTCCCCAAATTATACGGTTTGCTAAAAATTCATAAGCCCTGTAATAGTATGAGACCAATTGTGTCAAGTATCAATTCTCCAACTTAAAACCTGTCAAAATGGCTATCGGACGAGTTCGATAGTTTACCTATCCATCCAAATAGCTTCTCTATCAAGAATTCTTATGAGTTCATCGATAGAATCAAAAACTTAAATTTGGTGGAAGGGGAGGTTTTGGTTTCGTTCGATGTAAGTTCTCTGTTTCCTATCGGACGAGTTCAATAGTTTACCTATCCATCCAAATAGCTTCTCTATCAAGAATTCTTATGAGTTCATCGATAGAATCAAAAACTTAAATTTGGTGGAAGGGGAGGTTTTGGTTTCGTTCGTTGTAAGTTCTCTGTTTCCTATCGGACGAGTTCAATATTTTTCTTATCCATCCAAATAGCTTCTCTATCAATACTTCTTATGAGTTCATCGCTAGCATCAAAACTTATAATTTGGTGGAAGGGGAGGTTTTGGTTTCGTTCGTTGTAAGTTCTCTGTTTCCTATCGGACGAGTTCAATAGTTTACCTATCCATCCAAATAGCTTCTCTATCAAGAATTCTTATGAGTTCATCGATAGAATCAAAAACTTAAATTTGGTGGAAGGGGAGGTTTTGGTTTCGTTCGTTGTAAGTTCTCTGTTTCCTATCGGACGAGTTCAATAGTTTACCTATCCATCCAAATAGCTTCTCTATCAAGAATTCTTATGAGTTCATCGATAGAATCAAAAACTTAAATTTGGTGGAAGGGGAGGTTTTGGTTTCGTTCGATGTAAGTTCTCAGTTTCCAAGTGTGCATATTCCTGAAACCTTGCAGTACTTGAAAGAACTTTTGGAGTCGAACAAGTTTGGAACAGAAAAAGTCAAGGAACTATTTCATATTCCAAGATAAATTCTACCAACAGAAGGAAGGCACCGAATCTAAAACTTCAAAGTCGATATTTTCCAAAAATTTGGATCAGGTATGTGGAAAATGTGTTTTGTATTTTTGATACGAGAAATTAAAACATAGGCGTCTCCCTAACATCCATGAGCTCAGTGTTCGAACGAATTAACTTCACGGTAGAAATGGAAGTCGACGAACGATTGGTAATTACCTTTCTTTGACACTCTGGTCATCAGGAATAAAGTAAAGAGCGTTTGGAAATAGACATCTACAGAAAGCCCACCCACACGAAAAGGTTCATCCCAGCCGATTCATAACACCACATTCAACACAAAATGGCTAGTTTCAATTTTCTAATACACAGAGCCGTAAACTTCCCATTGAATGCTGATCGTTTTCAAAGTGAAATCAAAAAGATCGAGGAAAAAGCAATAATCAATGGATATACAGGGCTTTTCACGATGAGCGTTAATTAGACGTTTCTGGCAAACCAGAAAACGGATCAACCTGAAAATTACACAGTATGCATAAATTAATATGATCTACACGCCTGTTTTAGACGATGCGGCGTTGACGCTTCTACTATAACGACTACTTTGATTTTTCAAATGGAACACCCTGTATATAATATCATATTATGATTTCTTATCACTTTGTCAACAACTTCATGTACTATTTTCCTATATCTATCTGTTGCCGTTTAGAAGATATGAATTAATTTCGATTTTTTTTTACCAAACATGTAGGTACTTTTATAAACGCTGATAATCTTGAACTCTCTGGTACTAAGACGATCAAATTCGAAATGGAGTGAAGTGATACCATGAGGATTTTCACTTCGTGTCATATTTTCATTTGCCTCATACAGGGTCTTTAAAAAATGCAGATACTTTGTTCACATGAAAAAATGAGTGGAAGTCAATTTTTTCAAATAGAACACTTTGTATATCTCCACATTTTTGAGCTCCACATCCAGTTTCAGATTGACTTTGTTCAGATAATCCTATTTCGATTTCAAACCGTTTTCGTTTAAATTTAACATCTATTTTATACTACGTAATATTTCTTTTCGATTTAGTTTTTCAACGGTCTCAAATCAGTCAATTCGAAATTGATATGTACCTTAGAAAAAGTTACAATTTGTATGCATTGAGGTATTGAGTGTTGTCTCTACCGTACAACATTGCAAATTAATATTTTTTAATAGTGTGCTTTGGAAAAATGAATGATCCAATTTTTAAACGTCAAACTTTCGTTGGTAGTTTTGACTGATTGTGATACCAATTATAATAGAAAAATGTCAAGATTAGGTTACAGTAATGAAGATTTTTCGAATTTATTGATAATTTATGGTGAGTGCAATAGAATTGGAAGTAGAACATGCCGAGTATTTCATGAAAGAGATATCCACAACTTCCGAAGCCGAATAATAATGTGATAAATTGACTACTAAAACACTGTAGGTTGAATGGAACCTTTCGTCCAAAAATCATTCGTAGAAAGCCAGAAGTGGATGATGATGACAATGACATAACAATTTTGGGATTTTTTCATGCCTTTCCAAATACTTCTCTACACGAGGCTGAAAGGGCATTCTTAATAAGCACAAATGGCATCCCTATAAATTCTACGGATTTTGATGATGCCATCGATGAGTTCGCATAAAGAACCCAGAAAAGTAGAAAAGTATTTATATGAAATATATATATATATATATATATATACAGGGTGTTACTGAATAAGTGCGACAAATTTCAGGGGGTGATTCTGCATGGAAAAATAATGACTGTTTGCTGTATAACTTTTGTCCACAAATGCTTCGTTTTCCGAGATACGGGGTGTTAAAGTTTTTCTTAGAAACTGACTATTTATTTATTGCTCTAAAACCGGTCAAGATATGCGAATGAAATTTGGTGTTTCCAAGAGGGTGTTATTGCGCATCCTTTGACAAACAATTAAGAATTTTATGTTCATCATTGGCGCGCATACGGGTAATGATCTAAATTTTTTTGAAGAAAAAAATGTTACGTCACTGAGATATTCCAAATAAAAAAATCATTTTAGAATTTATCGTTCAATGTGTGACAAAAAATCACTCTTTCCTTTTTTTCGTATGGGGCCCCGTTTTCATGCAAAAAAATAAAACATCTTAACGCGTATTTGTCATTACTTTAATACATTATCTAGTAGCGATGCTAGTAGGCTACTGTCAACATTCTGTTAAATACGAATATTTCAACGAAATGTCAAATTAGCATTTCTTCAATTTTGAACTTTTAGTTTAGTATAACATTAATGATAATAAGTAATCAATTTTTCTTTTATCGAAAAGAATGGAAATTTATACAAATACGGAATTGTCGGACATGCATTTTGTCTATGGTCGAAGTAATGGAAATGGTCGGCAAGCTCGACGATTGTATGCAGAGTTGTATCCAGGACGTAGGGTACCCTATCACACAATATTTGCTCGTCTTCACCAACGTTTGCGCGAAAATGGAACATTTAAGAAACAAACGGCTAACTGTGGGTGCCCTCGGGAAGTACGAACTGTGCAACTAGAGGAAGCAGTTCTCGAGTTAATTGCGGAGTCACCTGAAACAAGTAGGTACCCGAAAAATTGCAAACATACTGAATGTAAGCAACTTCACCATATTTAAAATTTTTAAAAGTACAGCAATTGTATCCGTTTTATATTCAACGTGTGCAAGCTCTACTACCTTGAGACTTTTTTCCGTGCCTAGTTTTTTGCCATTGGATTCTTTATCAAATCGCTCAAATTCCTATTTTTCCAAATGGCTTTTTGTTTCCTGACGATGCTAATTTTGGACAACAGTGTATACTAAATTTCCATAACAATCACCTCTGGGCTGAGGAAAATCCACATGGAATCTTTGAAGCTAATTTTCAGCATCAGTTTTCAGTAAATGTATGGCTTGGGGTACTTGATGATCATTTAATCGGTCCATATTTCCTCCCACATCGACTAATAGGCGACTCTTAGCCTAATTTCCTACAGGAAGAGTTACCTGTTCATCTTGAAGAAATTCTTCTACAGCTGAGACATTCCTCTACAGCTTCTGGTTCATGCATGATGGTGCACCAGTCCATTTTAGCATTATTGTACGTAATCACTTAGATACAGTATATCCAAATCGTTGGATAGGTAGGGGAGGTACGGAACATTGGCCTGCTCGATCTCCGGATTTAAATCCTCCAGATTTTTGCATTTGGGGTTTTCTCAAGTCATTAGTTCATTCCACTCCCGTCGAACATGTTGAAGAGCTGAGGAATCGAATTATAGCCGGCTGTGAGACAATAAGAAATGCACCAGGAATATTTGCGCGAATACGACAATCAATGAGATGAAGAGTTGATCTTGTATCACTTCTGGTCATTTTGAACATTTGTTGTAGCATTGCGCCTATTTATTTTTTAGTGTTATTTTATGTTATTGTTCTGGTTTAACGTTATTGTATTAGATAGTTATTGATAATGTATTAAAGAAATGAAAAATACGCGTTAAGATGTTTTATGTTTTTGAATAAAAACGGCGCCCCATTCGAAAAAAGGGCAGGAGAGATTTTTTGTCACAAATTGAATAAGGGATTCATTACCCGTATGCGCGCCAATGATGAACATAAAATCCCTAATTGCATGTCAAAACATGCGCAATAACTACCTTTCAAAACTCACCAAATTTCATTCGCATACCTCGACCGGTTTCAGAGCAATAAATAAATAGTTAGTTTTTAAGAAAAACTTTAACGCCCGTATTTCGGCGACAAAAGTTATATAGCAAACTGTAATTATTTTTTCATGCAGAATCACTCCCTGAAGTTTATTCACTAACACCCTGTATATTTGTTGTTAAGTTTAAATTTGTGAAGTAAATAAAATGTATTTCTTTATATGTAATAATTTTATGTTATAGTCATATGTTATGAAAAAAAAAACAATAAATTGGTACTTCGATACTGACAATTAATACTAATTGGCGGCGGCATCGTAAGAATAAGCCCCCGGCGTAAGTGAGTATAAATCCGGCACTGAGTACAGAGCTACACTTTCAGTAAATGAAAAGAAGAACTCATAACCAATTGAGACAATGTTACTAAAAAACTGCTCCTCAATCCTTAGTCAGGAAAAAAAATATTAAATAAATTAAAAATTTAATATTTTTACATTAAGAAACTACACAGAAAAAAAAGAAACCGACAATAAACGCTAAATATCTCAACCTACGGTTTGTAGAAAGTATACCTACATAAGGACCAAAATTCCAATATTATATACGAAAAACATATGGCGCGGCGAGTCGGAAAAGTAGATATGAGAATTTATTGATTTATTCTGAAATTGCCATCAATAATGTGTCAGAAGAAGGGAACATATTTCTTTGAATAACACAAGCAGCATTCCTATTTCTGAATAAACCTACGATCAAAACTTCTCCCGTAACATTCGTAATATTTCTAAATTTTCAAATTGGTGACTTCCGAAATAGATAGATTTCTATGAAATCTATCTGAAGACCATATGTTGATTGTTACAAAGTATACATAGGTCAGACAGGGAGATACTCTAAAAACAGGATAGCTGTGCACAAAATATACAAAACCCAAGTCGACCCTTCATACTTTTCATTTTGAAACGGTCGCATTGGACAACAAACAACTTATAAAAAACAACTGCTCAATGGAATGATTGAAACAAAACATGAAGGAAAATGTGCCAATAGAAAATCAGACATTGAGAATTCGAACACATCGTATTTAAATACGATAGGAAAAATCAAAGACAAATTGTGAATCAGAATCTGCAGCAAGTGGTTTATTTTCTTGATCGTTTATTTATTATTCAATTCTCGTTGATGTAGGGATTTCTTTCCCTGCAAGGCTATTTATATTTTTACCAGTGATGAGAATTACAAGGAAATAGTTGGACGAATCATCTTTTCTGAATTCAATTGAAATACCCGTTCTCTATATAAATTCCATTCAGCAGTAGAAAACAGATGTATACTCAATTCAGACAACTCATTCGAGCCCACAGTAATAGTCCATTAGTGTTCCTGTATTCATTGGCATTTCACCGTTCGTTTTCTTTTATGTTTTATGCAAATCACGCAATAATATAGATAGATATAAGATATAGTTCACTTATGTAACCAGCCTACGTAGTTCTTTGTTGGTTTGTTGATATTGACGTAAATTAATGGCTGTTGGTATTGGTACAGTTCGCTTCGGGAACGATAATATTTGAATAAGAACTGCAAGCTTGGTGAAGTTATTGTCGTTTGGTTGCCAAAAGAGAAACGTAGTATTATTTCAAGTTTTTATGGTCGTAAAATTGACTGAAATATCGTTTCTGATTGCAAAGCAGCCATTATTATCGTTATTGGAAATATGTTATCGGTGACTTCATTATTAGAAAGTTCCTTATTTTTGGCCATAATTACTTCAAGCAATCTCTCGGAATAGTTGGTACTCGCATGAAAATTTCAGTACATGCTGATCACAGCTGAAAAACGAATAGAATTCGGAAAGAAAAGCCAGCATTTCTTTGGTTTTACTAAAAAATGAAATAATGAATGTTTCTAGTGGCACTCATATACTAGAACACTATTGGTCCATTACACAAAAACATTTGGCAACATATTATAAATGAAATCGGCTTGAAAAAATATGAACATTCCGGAATATCGGCGCAATATCATTTGGATGTATCGGTGCAATATTAGACCCAGTATTATGCAATATCAGTTTTAGAATCATTTGCAACTGAATGAAAATTCCTGTCACCTTTTTCCATTTGATGGAGAATGTGTAAACGAGAAGGCAAGAATCGAGCTTCTGTTCTCGATATTTTGTAGATATGAAAACATTTCTCATATACTTCACAAAGCAATGTGGGTGCCTACTGTTATCTGTCGGTAAATGTCATTTAAGATGTGGTTGCAATTTTTTAGTAACAATTTTCAAGTCATCCGGGAGAGTTCCCTGCTGAACAGATCCGTTGGTCAAATCAGAAAAAGTGTGTACTATAGTATTGTCAGCAGTTTTTCCTGTTGAATTAAAATTTTTGTTGATTGCTGATATCATATCGGAGGCATGTTCTGGGCAGAAAACAAAAATTTGGAACCTGCATTGTCAAAAGTATCAAAACCGAAATGAGCGTGAATTGCATCTAGTACAGATTATACGATGTATGTGGTATAAAAACTTAAAAACAATAAAATAAACCGACGAAATACGGAACTAAAGAGTAAAAAATAAAATAAACCTTCTTAGTCTCAATAACTAAGCTCCTAAACTAATGTAAGTAACTAATTTTGAGTCGGCGGAAAACAAACAAGCAAATGAATTAGGTAAAGGGTAAAATGATGGCATCGAGTTGCGCGGTGACATTCTGATAATTTTTTTGAAGTAATTTAATGATCTTCGTTGATTGTTCGTTTGGCGCTGACTCAAAATTAGTTACTCACATTAGTTTAGGAGCCTAGTTATTGAGACTAAGTTTTATTTTATTTTTTACTTTTCAGTTCCGTATTTCGTCGGTTTAATTTTTTGTTAAAAAGTTTTTATTTTTCAATTTTTTGTGGCTGAAATCTACTAATTACTACCTACTTGTTTTTTGATTACTTCCAAAATACTTACTTACCCACCTTACCCACCTTACCAGTTGAATAATATGATTATCTACTTTTACTATTTGTTGTAATATAATTTATTTTTGTTGTTCTGGTTAGTTTATTTCATTACTTTGTATATCATTCCATCCTCTGATAGAATATAATGATTGTGATGGATGTAGGAGAAAAAAAATAATGACAATAGCGATCTGTCATTGTCAACTACATATGTGTACCAATGTTCACAAGTAAAAAATCAATTATCCCCTATTTTTCTACCCGTAAGGGTGGATAATTCCATTCGAAATCCAAATATGATCAATTATGAGGTATACCCTGAATAATAAAAAAATAATCATCCAAATCGCAGAACCCAGTACAAAGTTATGCCTGATAGAATCGGTTAACGGATCAGAATTCAGAGGATGAGTGATTAATATCCTAGATTTCAATAGAAATACTACCCATTGAGGACGTCACCACAAGAAGACTTTCATAACAAATTAATTTATCTTCGCCGATAATGGTCCCTAGAACCCAAAAATACCATCAGTTCAAAGGCTTTACACCTAAAAAATTCAGAAAAATTCAAAGATGGTCCAAATTGGTCCAGTAGTTTCAAAATCTCAATCTTTTTAATACCAATATCGGCAAACTGAAGGTCTTTTGATAGAGCTCCATAAGCTCAACAACTCTTAGTCGAAAAGTTTTTCTCTAAGATGAACACACAAATGAAAAATTGCGCTAAATTACCATTCATGGGAATCAATAAATTCTACCCTGCACAGAAAAATTTGTTAATTCAACCAAAGGACCCCGCAAAATCTTTATGGAAAATGGCTCTCGGCTAAACTCTGCGAAAAGATAGTATTCGGTATGCTGATCAAAAGTCCTAATGGGCACAACCCTCCATTTTCAACCCCAGACCCCCTACAGCCCCCAAAGTACACTTTCCGGGGTGTTAATACATAACAGTTTTAATTCATCTTCAAAGCGTTTCCTTTCACTGCCCACCCCTTTCTCCAACCGAATCCTACATTCTACCCTCAGCACACCTCGCCCTCACCCCCGCACAACCCTTCATTAACGCCCCAGTACACACTTTCAAGGTTAAAGATTCTTCAATTGTTTTATTTCAATCTTTTGAAGCTTTTATTATATATATAAAATGTATATATACATTACAGTACATCCCTCCCTGACTACTGTACGGCATGTAGGTGCATCTTATTTTGATTATGCATCTATTATTTCGATACCAAGATTTGGTACTACACGATTTGCAGCAATTGAAGAATCTTCAACCTTGAAAGTGTGTAATGGGGCGTTAATGAAGGGTTGTGAGGGGGTTAGGGCGAGGTGTGAGGGTAGAATGTAGGATTCGGTTGGAGAAAGGGGTGGGCAGTGAAAGGAAACGCTTTGAAGGTGAATTGAAATTGTTATGCATTAACACACCGGAAAGTGTATTTTGGGGGCTGTGGGGGGTCTGGGGTTGAAAATAGAGGGTTGTGCCCATGAAGACTTTTGGTCAGCATACCGAATACTATCTTTCTGCAGAGTTTCAGCTAATTTAGCCAAGAGCCATTTCCCATAAGGATTTTGCGAGGTCTTTTATTTGATCACTCTTATTGGCGTGACCCGACTAGACAAAATTCATCCCTAAACACAGGTGTATTCGATTTCATCAATCGAATACCCTCATTATCTTGCGGTGAAAAAGTGGATTTCTCAATGCAATGCTAACGTTTCTTTGATTTGAATATATGTTCATGAATTTAAACAATGTCCAACTCATATTGAATGAAAATTTGTTTCACAATATAATATTTATTTGAATCAAACAACGAAAATAGATTAATTCAGATAGAAGAATATCATATTGGTTGAATTATATGCGTTAGATGGCGAAGCGTTCGCACAACTGACCCTGACTTTGTTACGGAATAGCAAAGCCAACTTATCATCGTTGAGACGTCTGGACTTAAATTTTATTTGATTCATCTTTTTTTTCTGTGTGTATCTTTCTTTTATTTGAGGTTCGTTCGCTCGTGCCAATCAGATTCTACTTCCGCCGAAAAATAGAACATAATTTTTGTAACATTTCTCGATTTCAAAAGTTAAACTATATATATATACACAGGGTGTCCCAATCTCGATGGCCTATTAGACGTTTCTGGAGAAAGGGACACAGGATTATTTTGAAAATTTGGTTTCTTGGGTTATTAGTTTTGCTCTATTATCTAAAATATTTTCAGTGCTGCGGCGTTGCCGCTTATATTGAAAAGTAGCAACAAGTTTGATATTTTAAATGAAACCCTCTGTATATTATTGCATTTTTTGATTTGCTA
The DNA here is from genome assembly GCA_018342105.1 of Gonioctena quinquepunctata. Taxonomy (NCBI): domain Eukaryota; kingdom Metazoa; phylum Arthropoda; class Insecta; order Coleoptera; family Chrysomelidae; genus Gonioctena; species Gonioctena quinquepunctata. The sequence goes on along the minus strand of JAFIRS010001781.1, from coordinate 210,066 downwards.
TTGCTTCACGATCATTTTTGTATGATACTTCCCTATACCTATCTCGAGCGGTTTTCGAGAAATTCATTATGCAAAACATATCTTCAATTAAATGTTTATTACTACGGTATTTGAACTCGTACAAAGCTGAAATTTTGGGTGTCGTTCAACAATATTATGTGCATTAGTTTACGTCCGAGAGAATTCGTTTTTCATTATACAGGGTCGTTCAAAATTTGTGATTTTTCCGAAAGATACAAAAATGGTGAAAAGTACATTTTTTTTCAAATGGAACAGTATATCATTGAATATCCTGAAAGACAATTGAAGTTCCTTTCAAATGATGTATCATGTTCCTATACCTAAATAGTCTGGTTTCCGAAATAAAAGCTAGATTCTATCAAAATCGGATTATTTTGCCATATTTAGTATTAAATGTCATGGAATAATTCAATATGGCGACTTCAGGATGACGTACGAGTTTTGTGATGATGGTCAGATTCTAATCAAAATTGATGTGTGGGGGTTTTTGGGGTCGGAGATCATTATTTCTTTCAGCTCAAAACTTACAGGAAGGAGACCTTGTAATAACGATGCTCTATTAGAAATGAACAGATTGAGGCAAACTAACTAAAAAGCAAAAAATAAAATAACGATTAAAAAAACTTTTTGAAGACAAGCTTTTATTTGAGCCGTGTACTTAAACGTATAAACGTATAAAATAAGTTTAAGTCACCGCTGACAATGATTTAATTATTTCTTGTTGAATTATTTGGTTTCAAAAAGCTTGTCGCGCGAATTGTAATAAAATAAATACTTCGACAAGTTGTTACTTACCAACCATTCATTGTCCAATGAAATTAATTGGTATCTACTATCATGAACACTTTGCAAAAATCAAATACTTCGACAAGTTTTTACTTACCAACTAATCACTGCCCAACCAAATTAATTGTAACCTACTTTTATGAACACGGCTTAAATAAAAGCTTGTCTATAAAAAGTTTTGTTATCAGTTATTTTATTTCTTTGAAAATATAGAATCTGAATTATATTTTTCATTGGAAAGGGCATATGAATATCCATTTTGACGGCTTTGCCGTCTTTCTTTCCGGAAATCGATTGGAGGACCTTACCCCACCCCAAAATTTTTCATCAATCACGGATATGTGACGGGTTTGGCCCCCCGACGGTTCATGAACCCAGCGCATGTTCCTCATAGGCGATAGTATACAGGTTCATTCAAAAGTACTTAGACAAACTTCAGGAGGTGATTCCTCACAACCTTCTAATATGAATTGTTCAAATAAATATATGTCCGGAAACACTCCGTTTCCAAGATACAAAGTTTTGAAGTTAAAAAATACTGGCCTGAATTGAACGGAAATTGGTATTGATAGGTTTTTTGAGGTGTCAAATTCGAACCTGATGTTATTATTGCTCTTACTCGTAGCGGGCGCCACCTACACGTCTTTTTCTTTTTTGAAGATTTATAACTGTTTTGGGCGTACTTCTAGCGCATTTCTCAGTGGAAAAATCAATTCCTCTATCATATCTACGTAAAAAAGCTACCCTTGTTACAAGTCGCTATAAGCAACCGTTTGGACTTGAAAATTTCAAGTCGATTAATTGATAATCGATGCGTGTTGAAGTTATTACCATTATTTTGCATTTTTCACAAGAATGCTTAGGAAATGAATTTGACGTTCAAGTAAGTAGTTTGTTTTCTTCTAGGTGGCGCCACCTATTCTATTTATTTTTACTCGTTTGAAATAGTTATTTTTGTATCAAGGGTGCAGAATCTGTATTTGTTTTAATAAAATTTGCAAGAAATATCAATATTTTATTTTAAGAAATTTTGATTATGTAACATAAAATAAAATAAAATGAAGGAAACTAAATTGATTTCAAATAAATTATTGAAAGTGTCCACCTTCAGCGAAGATACAGACATTCAGTCTTCTAGTCATTGCATCTCGTACCCGCTCAAAAATTATTGGTGTGTTTCTTATTGTTTCACGGGCGTCTACTATTCGGTTTCTTAGATCTTCCTCGTTCGCTACTGGAGTTTTATAAACTAGTGACTTAAAATGTCCCCAAAAATAAAAATCTAGCGGGTTTAGATCTGGGGACTTTGGTGCCCACGCCTGGTTAGGTTCTTCTACAACCCTACCGATCCATCGATTTGGATACACAGTGTTAAGGAATTCCCTGGCTACAACGCTAAAATGGGCCGGAGCCCCATCATGCATAAACCACATGCGGATACGAATTTCTAATGGTATATTCTGAAGTAGTTCCGTCAATTCATTTTCTAAAAAGTCTCTGTAAGTTGCGCCATTCAGTCGGAACGGAAGAAAGAAAGGACCTATCAAGTAATTATCAATTATTGCCGCCCATACATTTACAGAAAATTGATACTGACAATGTCTTTCACTAACTGCGTGCGGATTTTTCAGAGCCCAAACATGGTTGTTATGAAAGTTTGTGATAGCCTTTCGAGAGAAGTTTGCCTCGTTCGTGAAGAGTACATATCTTGAAAATTGAGGATTTCCAGCCAATTTTCTCAAAAACCACTGACACATAGTAATGCGTTGGGAAAAGTCTCGTGGCAAAAGAGCTTGCACCCTTTGAATATGGTATGGATAAAATTGTTGATCGTGGATAATTCTCCAAACTGTGGACTCAGTAGAATTGAGAGCTTCAGCAGTTATTCTTGTACTTATTTCTGGAGTCTCCTCGAGAGCGTTCAAAACAGCTTCTTCCAATTCTGGGGTTCGGACTGCTCGTGGTCTTCCAATAATATCGGCTGCCCTCTTAAAGCTACCTGTTTCTGCCAAACGACGATGGATATTGGTTAATGTTGGAGCTGAAGGCAGTACTCGATTAGGAAATCGCTCCTGGTAAATACGTCTTGCTCCGCGCGCATTGCCATCCGCAAGGCCATAAACGAAATGCATATAGGCTAAATGAGCATTATTGTTTAAATAATCATTTTTTTCAAAATTAGTGTTTTATAACTTACAGAAACTTCAACAAAACAACAAAACGTTTCAACTGTCACATAATATGTAATTACCAAAACTACTTACTTAAACGTCAAATTCATTTCCTTAGCCTTCTTGTGAAAAATGCAAAATAATGGTAATAACTTCAACACGCATCGATTATCAAATGATCGACTTGAAATTTTCAAGTCCAAATATCTAGAAAACGGTTGCTTATAGCGACTTGTAACAGAGGTAGCTTTCTACGTAGATATGATTGAAGAATTGATTTTTTACTGAAAAATGTGCTAAAAGTACGCTCAAAAAAGTTATGAATCTTCAAAAAAGAAAATAACGTGTAGGTGGCGCCCCCTACGAGTGAGAGCAATATGAACATCAGGTTCGAATTCGACACCTCAAAAAACCTCTCAATACCAATTTTAGTTTGATTAAGGTCGGTACTTTCAGCTGTATCTTCAAAAATATGAACATTTTGAAGCGAATCATTCCAGATTGATTTGATTTTTTAATCAGATCATTTCAATTGGGTAATATTACCTATTTCGATTTGTTATACTAGGAAATGAAAATGGTAGTAGTGTGCCAGGACCAGAAAACAGCAAGACAATCTTTCAGTTTGACAAGCAGTGATTTTCATGGAGCTTCTGTCAAAATGGATAATAGTACATATTCAAATGCAGATATTTTAAATTCTTATAGAAACTTGCTTTTATTTCGGGAACCAGACTTTATAGGTATAGGAACATGTTACATCATTCAAAAGGAACTTCAATTATCTTTCAGTTTTCGATAATATATGGGTGTTCCATTAAAAAAAAATTACTTTTCACCATTTTTGTATCTATCGGGAAAATCACAAATTTTGAACGACTTTGTATAATGGAGAATGAATCAGACATAACTAATGTACATAATATTGGTTAACTATACCAGACATTTCATCTTTCTGCGAGTACAAATACCACAGAAATAAACATTTAATTGAAGCTATGTTTTGCACAAAAAATAAAGAAATCAATCAATTTCTCGAAAACTGCTTGAGATAGGTATACGAGAGTATTATACAAAAATGATTGTGAAGCAATAGCAAAGCAAACATTGAAATAATATACAGGTTGTCTCATTTACAATATAAAAGTTTTCAATACTTTTTAATATTAGCGGCAACGCCGCAGCGCGCTGATAGATCGATAGAGCAGAACTAATTACCCAAGAAATCAAATTTTCAAAATTATCCTGTGCACCTTTCGTTCTCCAGAAACGTTTAATAGGCCATCGAGTTGGGGACACCCTTTATAAATATTATTTTCTAAGTGATATCAAGATTTAAACCCAAGTAAGTGCTGTCTATATCGTTGTGTGCTGGTTATACTACCTTCCTTTGATTTGAGTCCGATTACATAAAAAACAAGGAACCATTACAATCCTCCACCAACTTTTGATTGAAAAGTTTGAGATTTATACAAAAATAGAAATGCTGTTGTCGTATTCAATGATTTTTTTTATTTTTCTGACACATGATTTTCAGAAAATTTTTGTTTGCTAAACTGATATTAATAAACAGAATCGAACTTTCCATAACCCTACATTTTCTGCAAACTACTTAGTTATGGCTTCGACAGGGTTCGTTGAGTTTGAGTAGCATCATAAGCTGCTTTCTCGTCACTCTAAAACACCTCATCCCAAAACGATACCCAAGATAGAAATCCTCGATATTTCCAATATATTACCATTTTTATCCACGGAAACTCTTGTAGGAACGTCTGGATCCTGGCAAGCCATTCAATGCAAACTTTACTCGCGATTTTTTCAAGAAATCTATAATGAGGTCCCCGCAAAGCAAAACATCATAATGAACATTGCAGTAATATTGATCTGTAAATATAAACGTAAATAAAATTGCAGTTTTTAACAAATATTACAACCCCGTCGTGTTTTTTCAGTTCTATCAAACAAATGAGGTCGCTTTACAGGAGTCATCCAATGAGAACACGTGTAGTCAGAAAACAACATATGATTACAACACCTTTCATCCACTTTTATCTTATTATGCCAATTGGATTAACCCTAGTAATTCCACTGAATTTTCCGTATTTCCATACCTTAGTTATATTTCAATATTCACGTTTTTTCTTTCATGTCATGGCGTACCAATGAATTTGAAGTTTATCAAATAGAAGATTGATTGTAACGCCCGTAACACACATGGCGGATTTTTAAGATCGGATAATTTACCGTCTCCGCCGTTCCAACTAGCCGACTGATGTAAGTTGGAGCTTACACATTTGACAGAATAAAAAACGATCGGTCAATTTGACATCGGCGGTAGCTTTGCAGCCGTCGAGTGCCACTGGAGCCGACGGAAATTTTACCGCCGCATTGCACTAGTGACCTACGTTCCAAATGCACGTTTACACACCTAGCGGATTTTCTACCGCTTAACCCTTAATAAGCCAAATTTTGTTATTCACTAAAAAGTAACAGTTTCGATTTTTTTCATTATATGAAGATATTCCGAGTTCAAAAATGGTGTTTGTTCAATTCTTTTATGATACAGAAAAAAAATATGGCGTGGTCCATATAAGGACCACAAAGCACCAACTGAATACTAAATTTGTGGTTCTCATTGGGATTTGTTTGTTCCAAATAAACTTTATTTCTCATTATAAAAAAAATACAGAAAACCAAACTATTACAGGAATCCAAAAATATGGTAACCCGATATTTCAAATACTAAATAAATATAAATAATATTTTTTCTAAATAAAATCTAATTTCTCATTATGAAAAATAAAAAAAACTCTTAACCGGAATCTAATAATATGGTATCCTTGATTTTACAAAACATTCATTTCATCTCATGAAATTCGGTGAAACAACCAATACAAAGTAGTCCTACATTACATTTTCCGCAGGACAATCTAAATCTCGTTGGTTCATTTCTTGTGCTCCCATAAGCGCCCCGTCGTTTCGTACCTTTTTGTGGGAAGTCCTCACCTACATCACGTATAGTAAACGTATTTGCAACGGTCTAGATTTTTTCATCAAATTGTTTCTTCTGATTTCATGACTTTTCCGACCCAAACGCGATCTGTTCGGAAAGTCTCCAATTGATTGATTGATGATTGATTGGCAAGAATCCTTCGGTGCTCAATTTACGGAATCGGCTTTTTGCCCGAAGCTCTTCTTTGATGGCTATATAGGATGAAACAATTGACTATTGACGCATCTACCAAATAATAGAAAATCTTGATCCACCATCGTCTTGATTTTCTTGAGTAGTTTTGCATGAACTGATCGAAAAGATCTACCCCAATCATATACTTATTATAATCTGAAATGCATATTGTGCAAGCTATTTCTTGCTTTTGCCTTTCTTATTGGTTCTGACTGTGTCTGAGGATTGTGAATATTGCTCACCATCAATACTGGTTAAGACTTCCATGCCGTAAATGATATGTCTTCAGCCATGGCATCCTTTGATTCACCTATTTTGTTTTTTTTGTATCATTTACTAAATCTTTTGGGAAGTATTTTCTGTCTTTCCTGAACGTACCGCAAGAATTTTTGTTTTTCTAATAATTTCATAGTTGTGAAAAAATTATAAAAAAATAAGCAATATCCTTTATTGGCAAAGGGTTCGGGAAGATCCAGAATCACTCTTTCACCCATAGAACCTTGGTCATTTGTCGTAGATTTTGCTTAATTCACAGAAAATTTCAGACGGTATCCAGTCATGCTACAAGCTAAAGCCCATATTTTGAATCCCCGCTTGGTAGGCTTTAGGGGCATATACTGCTTCAAATTGGATCTCCCCTTGAAAACCATGCTCTCGTCAATTGCCAAATATCCTGATGGGGAGGGGATTGAGCTAATTGAGTAAGGGGCGAACCTTGTATAATTTGTCATATTTGTCTTCACCCTTTTTTGGTATATAGACTGTTTGTCGTTTAGGTGTAAATATTGTAATATTCTCAAATATATTTTTAGGGTCATATTTGGCTTATTCTATTCACTCGAAGGTTTTGATCAGGACACCAGTACATTCTTATGCTAGGCAATTGGTAAAATCTCATCACAATGCATATTCCTAAAAATGCACGAAGCTCTGGTACTGATAAATCCAAGAACTGTTTCACAATTTTCCGCGTATTTGTTGGATTCTGGGACTATGAGTTTTTTCATGTAATCGTCAAAATAATGTGAGAAAATATATAATGGCGACTCGAAATCTACTTGACATTGTGGTACACATACTTGTGGAAAAGTAAAATTTGGAAAGACCGCAGGATCTTTGCCAAAATTTAGTTTCCAAATATATTTGTTATCCATTTCATTGGTTTTGATATTATTATTTTGATATATATGGTTTTTGTTGTTTCTTTCGTTTTTGGCTGAAATTTCTTCAGTAGGATCTTCCTCTAATTCGTCCTCCGCTTCACTTGAATCACTGTCGATTCCAGGAGTCCTAATAGTTGAGGCCCTCGTAGGATAGTTCTTTTTTGCAAATTATCTAAGATCTTTCCGTCCTCAGCATCACTGTCTCCTCCTCATTCTTAAAATACAGCTGTTTCGTCATCAACTGACAACGTACCGATAAAATCATATAGATTATCAGAATCCATATTTCTAATCAGTTTCCAATCCTAAAAATACCAAAGAAATTATAATAAAGACAGAGAACGCAGAATATCTGTTGAATCATAATATACTCAGATTTTAAGTCAAATACTAGTTCAAAAGCATCATTTATTCTCAAAATTGGGACGTAGGTATCCCATTTTTTGAAAGAAGGTGGCAAAAATGGAACCACATTTCTCGGTTAGAAAAGCGTCTCGCAACTTTGTGTTGTTGTGACATCTCAGCAGAAGCTTATAACATGTAACATAAACTATATTATGAATAACTAACTATTTGGATGAGAACAAATAATAACACTCACCATTCTTCAATGACAAGAACCACACAACACCACACTAATTATGTAATGAGTGATTATTCGCTTCTTACAGTCAATGCACTGTGGGGCCAAGTGGAACCACTTTTACTATTATGCACGGTAATTTTGAATTGAGGTTCCATATGGTCCCTCTGTGCGCTAAGCGTTGTTCTGGAAATAATTTATGCAATATTCGAGTGACCAGGCATATAATTTTTTCTACGACAACCTCGATAAATGTTAATTTTATAACCGTAACTTCAATCATAAAAAAGCACATTTTGTACAGAATTTCATTTTTCATCGGTTGCTAGGCAAGTTGCTAAGCAACAAATGCGAAATGGAATATTTCGTGTTAGGTCTAGGTACACTCTAAAATCACGACTACTACGGCTTGTCAAATTATGACGTCCAGCGACAAATTGATGAAATGTCAGCAGATCGTTTCTGTCAAAGTTTTAGTAGGTAACGGGTAATTTCATAGTGGTTTTCTATAAAAACTATCATTTAAAATGGAAACTGATAGTGATATTGACTTAGATTTGACACCTTCGAACATAATAGAAGCAGCGAAGGTAACAACACTGAATTTATTACCGGAAACGTCGAAGAGTATGTATCAACGCGCTTATAACCTTTTTTTGGAATGGAAGGCAGATCAAAAGACAAAATCGTTTATAGGCTTCTATTTCTGTGTACCTATTAGAAATAGCAATAAAGAAAATATTTACATATTTCTTCAATTTATATTTTAATTCTGATAGAAAGCCCATTAGCGGCGAATTCGGAGTAATGAAATATCATCAGTTTATTTCTTTCAAAGTTTTTGCAATGTATGCATGTATTAAACGTGAACGATATGTTGTCATAGAAAAAGTATAGTATGCAACTCGCAACAAAATGGCCATTTTGCACTCGTATGAATTGCAGCACTTGCCTTCGGCTCGTGCTGCAAATTTCATACTCGTGCAAAATGGGCATCATTTTGTGCTCATTGCATAATATACTATTGTGGTACTATTCTGGAATAAAGAGTCGAGTCATTTGCTCATTATGATTTTAACTGCATTCTTGACAGTTTATCAATATATTCGTCAACAGTTTCGTGAACATGATTGACAGATGATAAGAGTCTTATTTCATTACTCGAACAAGAGAGGCCTGCATTATGGGATAAAATCCTCGACATTTTTTAGGATCAAAACGCTATGAGAAACGCATAGCATGACGTTTTTCAGATTGCAAAGTGACTTCGATCAGATAGTTTATAAAAAATAAAAAACACGCTTTTGTAGCAATATGAACTGTTAAAAATAATAAGAATAAAGTCATTGCCCGAAAAAACTTGGTAAAAAAGCGTGAAGTGCTTCATATTACTAAATTTTTATCGCTAGCTATTCGTAAAGGTATAATCCAATAAATAGAAACAAAATTTGTCCAAAATCTAAAAAAAATTACAAAACAGCTCAAATTCTTGATTCAGGTAATTTAATGTATTGTAACGAACCTAGGCCGGACCTGTCGCCTCGCGCGTTGCCGTCGACAGCGATGAGATCATCCCCGGAGATATTCGAGAACCATCCAGTCGCTCTGCCACGGAAAACAACGGTCAATATTGGAAACAATTGGAACATGCCAGAATTCGAAACATCGAGAATGCTGTATCGGAGATAAATAGGCGAACCTCAAGTGGAGTCGACACAGTCTGAACGAGCCCATACGATCGAGCTATACAGTGGAGTAGTAATATAAATTAAGTTGTAGATTAAGTGTGAAATAAATTAGTAGAACCAAGTTAAGTTTATTTACGTTACAATTGGTGTCGGAAGTGAGATTTTGAAAATAAACAAGTGATCGTGGAGTGGATAGTCAGAAAAATAAATTGATAGACCTTTCTGTACGCCCAAAATAGACAGTGGCCTTTTTGAAGGAATTGGGTGGGAATTAAATGTACGCTTTCGCGTGAAACAGAAAATAGACGGCCCGGTTTTCGCGAAGTGGACAATTGTGCGTGGGAATATAAACTGATACACTCTTCGCGTGAAACAGACAATAGACTGGTGGCCCGTGGAAAAGAATTCGCGAAGTGAATTTTTAACAAACTGATAACTTTTCGTGTAAAACAGACTGATACCTCGTCAAAGACAAAATGTGTTCAAGAAAAGTGCGCCTTGAGGATTTGAAGGTAGCGGAATTGAAACAGTGAAAAGAAAATAAAGAGAAAGCTCACGCAACAAAATTCTAGAAATCTGGAAGAGAAGCTTGAAGAAAATTCTAGAAATCTGGAAGAGAAGGTTCAAGAAAATTCTAGAAAATCTGGAAGAAGCACTAGAAAATTCAAGAAGCCTGGAAGAAAATGCTAGAAATCTGGAAGAGAAGCTTGAAGAAAATTCTAGAAATCTGGAAGAGAAGCTTCAAGAAAATTCTAGAAATCTGGAAGAGAAGCTTCTAGAAAATTCAAGAAGCCTGGAAGAAGTTCCTGGAAAACACAGAAGGCCTAAAAAGAATTGTGTGGTGTGGCTAATTTTCTCGAAGAAAGAATGGGAACCGTTGAGACAGAGATAGATAAAATTAGGGAGCAAATGAACACGGAGGTAGATAAAATCAAAGATGGGGTCGAGGCAGAAATGGACAAAATAAAGGAAACGATCAGTAAGCTGGAAAAACAAATTAATAGTGCGTCCTCCACAGAGATGGTTAACGAAAATGCAATGCTGGACTTGAGTTTGAACGTGGATAAAGTTCAAGAGGGTATAAAAGATGTCAAGGTCATTTCAGAAATAGGGAAGCTTTCCATGAAGCCGCCTCAGTTCGACGGAAAAACTCCATGGGCAAATTACCGCCGGCAGTTTGAAGCAGCGGCCAAAGCAAACGGATGGAATGCAGGGGAAAGAGCTGTAGCACTGACACTTGCATTACGTGGAGAAGCGACAAATATTCTACAAACTCTCACCGCCCAAGAACAGGAGGACTATGATCAGCTGATTAAACATCTAGAATTACGATATGGCCACGCCCATTTGGAACACGTATACCACTCCCAACTGAAAAATCGCTGCCAGAAAGCGGGCGAATCCTTATAAAATTTGAAACTGACATTGCACGCTTGGTTCGTCTCGCATATCCAGCCATACCGGAAAATGTAATGGAGCGATTAGCGGTTCAGGCATTCTTGGATGGACTCCGTGACCAAGAAACCAGACAAGCGTTGATATTAGCTCGTCCAACACATCTCGTAGACGCACTGGCACGCGCTTTGGAATTCGAAGCAGCAAAACAATGCTGCAAAAGCCAAAGTAAAGTTCAAACGATTGAGGAAGACTCACAGGAGCCTGCTAACTTGGAAGCTGCCATAAGAAAAGTGATGAAGGAAGTGTTGCCTGAGAAAAGACAGATAAGATGCCGGAATTGTGGCAAAATTGGACATGTGCGTAGCAAATGTCCAACATTCATCGACTCCGATGCAGGAAAACTAAAAAAGGTCGACGAGAAGGGGCAATCGTCGGCATGTGTCCGGCAAGCCCCGGTTAACAACGCATATGTCGCTATCCTTCAACGACAGAACAAAGGTGTCTTCGTAGACGGTCTCATCAATAACGAGCCTTGCACCATGCTGCTAGATACAGGTGCGACTAGGACAATTCTCGGGCCTTCCTTTGCCAGAACACCGGAACGGATTGAACCGACAACTTGGAAGCTACGCACAGCAACAGGGGAGCCAGCTACTGTATATGGCGAGCTACCGATTGAAATAATTTTGGGCAGCACTAAAGTGAAACATCAGGCACTTGTAGCGGACATCGAAGACGATGCAATCATCGGAATGGACATCATGAATTCCAGAGGGTTTGAATTGGATTTCAAAGACGGCGTCCTACGTGTCAACGGAGAAGAGCTGGTGCTTCATGGGAGAAGTGAGGGAAGACCTTGCTGCGTGCTGACAAATTTGTGCCCGTAAGGTCGAATGTCAATTATTTTCCAGTGACCTTGAAGAAAGAAACAATATTGGGGCACTGCTCGTCAGTTTCCTCAGTAATCCGGAGTGTACGAGGTACGATTAGCCAACCCAACAACTTGCCCACAGAACTAGAAAAATTAGTTGCCATCTCTTCCAAAGATATAAAACCAGCTCAACAGCCCAAACTAAGAGATTTAGTTAAGAAGTACCAAGACATCTTCGATACCGGACAAGGAAAAGGAGGTCGAACTAATGTGGTCCAGCACAAGATTGATACTGGGGGTGCCCGACCGATCCGGCAATCAGCAAGAAGACTTCCTCTTGCCAAGAAGGAAGAGGCTGACAAAATAGTCAGCGATATGGGAAAAGAAGGAGTTATCGAACCATCTGACAGTCCCTGGTCCTTCCAGTCGTACTGGTGAAGAAAAGGATGGATCGACACGCTTTTGTGTAGACTATCGCCAACTTAATAATGTCACGAAGAAGGACAGTTACCCTCTCCCGAGAATAGATGACACCCTAGACACGTTGGCTGGTTCCACGATTTTCTCGACCCTTGATCTGAAGAGTGGATACTGGCAAGTAGAACTGGCTCAGGAAGATCAAGAAAAGACTGCTTTTACCATCGGCTCAGGATTGTGGCAGTTCACCGTTATGCCATTCGGGCTCTGTAATGCTCCCGCCACATTCGAAAGATTGATGGAAACAGTACTGAAGGGACTCTCATGGAACACGTGTCTAGTGTATCTCGACGACATAATTGTGGTCGGCAGATCGTTTGAGGACCACGTGAAAAACTTGGAGGAAGTATTCCTGCGACTGAGGAACTCCGGATTGAAGCTGAGCCCTAAGAGATGCCATCTGTTCCAAAAAAGTACGATACCTCGCCACGTTGTCTCTGGGGAAGGAGTAGCAGTGGATGACCAGAAGATCAAAGCTGTTAAGGATTGGCCCATCCCAAAAGACATTCACCAACTTCGAAGTTTCCTTGGTTTATGCACATACTATCGCCGATATGTGCTGGGATTCGCCAACATCGCTAAACCACTGACCAAGCTCACGGAAGGCCAAACAAAGTTCCAGTGGTCCGAAGAATGTCAAGACTCATTCAGGAAGCTGAAAGGAGCTTTGATCAACGCACCTATACTGAGCTATCCCCTACCAAAAGGGAAATTCATTTTGGATACGGACGCCAGCAACGTGGGACTTGGAGCTGTCCTATCTCAGATCCAGGAGGGACAGGAGAAGGTCATTGGTTATTTCAGCAAGACGCTTAGCAAACCAGAGCGCAATTACTGTGTCACCAGGCGAGAGCTGTTAGCTGTTGTAAAGGGAGTGGAACACTTCTACAAGTACGTGTATGGAAGAAGATTCCTGTTGAGAACTGACCATGCAGCTCTCAAATGGCTCTTACAGTTCAAAAATCCTGAGGGTCAAGTAGCACGGTGGATCGAGAGACTCCACGAATTCGATTTCGAGATCGAACATCGAGCCGGAACTAGCCATAAGAATGCAGATGCCTTGTCGCGAAGACCATGTCCAGATGATTGCTCACATTGCCGACGAGCAGAAGAGAAAAGCAACACTTTTTAGAACCGCGGCAATGGATGACAACTGGAATGACAGCAAGATCCAGAAAGACCAAGAGAGGACCCGACCTTGGCTTAGTCGTCAGCTGGAAGAAGGGCAATCGAAGACCATCATGGCAGGAAATCGCAGGTTACTCGCCGGCTGTTAAGTCCTATTGGGCACAATGGAACTCTCTTATTCTGGACAATGGGATCCTGAAACGGGTGTTGGAGGCCGACATTGGTGGGAAGACAGACGCCAAATAATTGTTCCCAGGAACAGAAGAGGAAGTGCTGCGGGAAATCCATGATGGAGTCGCCGGAGGACATCTGGGAGTGACGAAGACCCTGCAGAAAGTGAGGCAACGGTTTTACTGGGCCAATTGTCAAGCTGACGTCAGGACTGGTGCAGAAAGTGCGCTGTATGCGCTGCTAGCAATGGACCTCGAATACGACCCAAGGCCCCGATGCGTCAGTACAACGTAGGCAGCCCGTTCGAGAGAATCGCCATTGACATCGCCGGCCCGTTTCCCGTATCCGACCACGGGAATAAATACATCCTTGTGGCAATGGACTACTTCAGTAAGTGGGCGGAAGCCTATGCCTGCCAACCAGGAAGCCATCACCGTCGCCGACGTCTTGGTGAAAGAATGGATATGTCGATTCGGTATTCCAATGGAGCTGCACTCGGATCAAGGCAGAAATTTCGAATCCAACCTTTTCCAAGAAATATGTCTACTGCTGAACATCCGCAAGACAAGAACCACGGCCCTACATCCGCAGTCCGATGGAATGGTAGAACGGATGAACAGGACGATCAACCGCCACTTGTCCAAGGTTGTCTCTGACCATCAAAGAGACTGGGACCAGTATCTTCATTTGTTCCTGATGGCCTATCGATCCGCAGTACACGAGTCAACCGGTCAAACTCCTGCTAGTATTATAATGGGCCGAGAACTGCGACTGCCTTGTGACCTGAAGTTTGGGATACCGCCAGGACAAGACACTGCGGGAGAGGACTACGTCAGCAAACTACGGCAGAGAATGGACGACATCCACGAACGAGTCCGGTTGAACATCCAGAGTGCCAGCGATAAAATGAAGAAGACCTATGACATCAAGGCCGACGCAGGAGGATTTAAGGTTGATGACCTGGTTTGGCTGTACAACCCCAAACGTCGTCGTGGACTATCACCAAAGTTGCGGAACTCGTGGGAAGGCCCGTATAAAATCGTGAAAAGGATAAACGACCTTGTGTACCGAATCCATAAGCCACCCCGAGGGAAACCAAGGGTCGTCCATTTCAACAGGTTGGCCCCTCACGCTGGAAACCATGACCAAGTTCGCACCCTCAAGCCACCGGAGGATGATATGACGTTCGAGAAGTTTATGTCCTTGTATTCAAACGGGCAGAAAGTTCTACATGGGGTTACTAGAGAGGAGTCACGAGACCTTTTCGAGGTGCCTGCTGACTACGCACTAGCGCACTGTGTGGCAGAAGATCTTCGAATGTCCAGGGGCATCGCCGTAGTGTTCTCCAAGAAATTTGGTCAACTCCAAACACTGCGGGAGCAGAATCCAGAAGTTGGTGGGGTGCTACAGTTGAAGAAAGGTCAGAGAAACATCTACTACCTAGTTACCAAGAGGCATTCCCAAGATAAACCGTCCTATGAAGATGTCTGGAAGAGTCTCACCAAACTAAGAGATACTATGGTGGACCAGAACCTGGTGGATCTAGCAATTCCAAAATTACCCTGTGGTATTGATGGGTTGGACTGGAGAGTCATAAGAAGTATGCTGGAGGCGATATTCAGATCCAGCGGCGTCAAGATTTTGGTTTGCTGTAACCCTCTTCCACGACCGATCATGAAGACCGTGGAGTGTTACTTCCATCGAACTTCACGGTGCAGATATGGGGAGTCATGCAGATATCGTCACACTCCAAGGATGAAATTTCGGGACGAAATGTCTTCAAGAAGGGGGCAATGTAACGAACCTAGGCCGGACCTGTCGCCTCGCGCGTTGCCGTCGACAGCGATGAGATCATCCCCGGAGATATTCGAGAACCATCCAGTCGCTCTGCCACGGAAAACAACGGTCAATATTGGAAACAATTGGAACATGCCAGAATTCGAAACATCGAGAATGCTGTATCGGAGATAAATAGGCGACCCTCAAGTGGAGTCGACACAGTCTGAACGAGCCCATACGATCGAGCTATACAGTGGAGTAGTAATATAAATTAAGTTGTAGATTAAGTGTGAAATAAATTAGTAGAACCAAGTTAAGTTTATTTACGTTACAGTATGAAGTATCCCTTTAGCAATTCTTTACCATGCCACGGCCCTACAAATTACAAAAAATTAAAATGTATAGGAACATTTTTGTAGAAAAAATAACGAGCTACAACTTTTATGCGAGTCATTTTTCCATATCTCCAATACATTTGGCGTTGTAGCTCAAAATATAAAAATTCGGAGAATTTTTGGATTTCCTCTTTATTTTTAGCGCCGTGGCATGGTAAAGAGTTGCTTAATGGATACCTCATACTTTCGAATTGCTAAATTTAGAATTTTAGCTGTTTTGAGATTTTTGTTAGGCCTCTACTTATTGAGTTAGTGGAGTCATTATGAAAAATAAGTAGAAAGCACGAAAAAAAAGGAAATTTTTTGGTCAATGACTTTATTCTCATTATTTATAAATTTTCAGGTCATATTGCTACAGAAGCGTGTTTTAATAGATTTTTCAAAATATAATTTTATTTGCTAGAAAAGCGTGTTTTTAAACATTCCAACTACGGGAGAAAACTCGTCGATTAATTCATTCACATGAGTTTTTGTCGATATGGCTCTTCAGCCTCTCCGTACCTCAACCTTTTGTCCTTAACCTAACCTTAATCTTTTGTACATAACTTTTGGTGAGAGTTCTGAGACCATACCAGTGAATTCATCAAATCTTCGAAATGTAAATTAGGCATTTTCACCAGTGAATTCACCAAATCTTATGAATTAGCCTTTTTTATGAAGATCTTGGTGAGAGCGGTCATAGCTATCAAATTAATTTCAAAGATACATACATACAGGTGGAAAAAATTTTTTTTTTTTTACCCAGTCTAGAAAGTGGTAGGGATCGTAAAATATTTGTTTTTGAGATTCTAGAATTTGCAGTTACCATACTCTGTAGTGGCATAAATCATGAAACTGATATGAATTGATTCAAATATGAAAATATACTGCATATACCAGCCTACTCGTGCGATCCTAGACTGGTATTCATTGTTGATGAAGAAGAGTTGAATCCACTCATGGAAACTGCGTTGTGTTTGTTATTTTGCGTATATTCCGTAGAGAACTGAATAATCGAAGGTTAATTATCACAAATCGTTATTGATATATCATGCTTTATAAGGAGATAGCTTTATCTGCAGAAAACGAGCTTTTGAAACTGAGAAAAGATTTACAGACATTAGTGAAGATCCTTGAAGATATGAATAATCGTGTGCATTTATCATAAGGAGCTGTACATTTCACAAGTTTTTATTCGATTTTCGTGATTTCATTGGATCTCTCCGATTCATTTTGTTTCTATCAGTTGGTTATTGAGTGATTGGAAATACATTGCACCCATATTAACCCGTGGAATTTGAAATTGATTTGATAACGGAATGAGAAATAAATTTGCATCTCGATTTCCAATTTTAAAAATGAGTTTTCAGGAAAATTGAATTATCTCGAAATATTGAATTCTGAAAAACACTCGACAGATTGAATTGATTTAATCAATAGTAATATACATTGGTGACTTAATAATGTCTCAATGTAAAGGTTTGCATCCATTATATTGTTTACTTCTTACCTAGTATATATCAGATGAAACTATTCGCTTTCAAACACCGATCAATTCCAGAGATGTTAGAAATACTCAAATCTAGTAGTTCTCTTGAAAAAAATAAAAACCAAGATTTTTTGTTATGTGTTACAGATTTATGTAATGCATATTAAATCCATTTGATAGAGATGAAAGCTGTGTATGAGTTTGATGATAACAAATTTAAATGCGTTGAAATTATAGTCAATACCTAGAATTTAATCGTGGATTTTCTCAAATATTTCCTTCCAAACGTTTTTTTTTCTAGCTTCAAGATGATTATCTCAGAGAAACAAATCTATCGAGCAGAAAACTGGTTTGTTTAGTATCTTTATCGGTCGGATATGAATATATCCAAAATCAATAGATATAACTATAATATGATATCATAGCTGAAAATAGGTAAAATAGGCACAATGTTTCATACCTTGGTGAGAAGTATCATCCTACAATGAAACAGCTTTTTCCGAATCTCTATTGGAAATTTGAGAGTTCTTGAGACTCCACTAACCTGTAACAAAAAAAAAGTTTGAAACGATTACATTTTTAGACTTCAGATTAATTATAGTCAATGATTGCACAGTATTTAAACAAAAAAAACAAGCATTCTAAATTCATGACAATTCATGACGAGTATTCATGCTGAGATTGTTCATTCTCTGACTTTTAGGACAAACTGAAATTAGAATAGAAACTTTTTTTCCTACAAGCATCTACGACTCAACGTTTTCTCGCACTCATTTTCGTTTTGAAATACTCACTTTTCCGTGTGTGAAAGAGTGTGGGGATTTTTACTTGACCAGCCAGTTTACGTCTGCCACATTACTAGCCAATTATGGCGAAGGAATAACGAACATCAAACGTTTAGGAGGAGGAGGAGTCCATTAATCGAATATATATATATATATATAATATATATATATATATATATATATATATATATATATATTTTGTTATGAAATGAGAATATAACAAATGATTTTGTTATATTTCGCCCCACGTTTTGGGTGCCAAATTGTTATGTATTGATAAATTTGTTAATATAAATTGTTGTTATAAAATGAAGATTGCTAATAATTTCCACTCTTCGTTGTGAGCCAAATTGTTATGATATAGATAAGTATTTTCGCCCTGTATAATATGTTTCGTGATGTAATAATAATTGCTAGCTAACGTCACAGTTCTCTCGTCACGTTGCTGTCAATTGTTATCACTTCCTCACCACAGCTAAGCTCAGTTGGTACGCCCCTTGTCTCAGATAGCCGGTTCAGGAAATTGAGCCACTAACCACTGCTTGATGTCAAGTCTGTGTTTATAAATATGATTGCTGATAATTGTGGAAAACAAAACGACAAAGTATCAAAAAGCAATTATTTCCTTTATTAAGGAAAACTTAATTTTACCTGGCCTACGATAGATAACCTACTCTAAGGTGAATCTACAAATATTCATGGATAATCATGAGAAACAGGTCATGGATAAATAGACACAACCTCACTTTTACCTGGACAGTGAAAATTTCTTTAATAGTTCAAAATCAAATTAAATAAAAGTTCTTCTGATGGGATATGAGTTATTAGTGAAATTGTTCAGTTCGTGATGTGCACTAGGAAAGTTCATACCTGTCGCTGGAACTATCGCTGTTCAAGATACACCCGGATTTGGATTCTCTTTCACTCTAATGTTCTCAGGAACTCCAATATCAAAAGAAGGAACCATACAAATTCAGCAATCAGCTTTGGGATATTTGTATATGGTGTACAAATAAGGTAATGTTGATTTTCTGCTTATAATGTTGAAATTATTGAATTTTTCTGTCTCCCAAATAAAACGTGGCATTCATTTTCAATTTATTTTCGATCTCCTCGTGGCTTTGTTTTTCTGTTACTTGGATATCATCTTTTCCTCAGTCCATTTGATTTGAATTTTTGAATTCGCGCACTATGTTCTCACATTTTCACTGTTTGGGGTTATTTGTCAAAACTTATAAGTGAATCTATTTTTCCTTTCTTACAGACTATTCACAATATTCAATCATAATTGTCTCTGACACTTTTCCGTTCTTATTTTCTCACAATTTCAAATCTTACATTTTACCATACTGTTCCCTGATTGGCTATTGTCATCAAGAAGTTTGTTGTTCTTCCATTGGCTATTTTTAGTTACATACAATTTCATATACTGTGTGTTTCAAGCTTATCATTTTGTTTATCACATTTTATTCAGGATGATTTTGTAAATCTAGACCTTTCTTGTTGTCTTTCGAATAATTATGGGTTGTAATCATTATGACAGTGTATGAAATTGATTGTAATATAGTATTTAGATATTTTCATCTATTCATATTATACAGAGTCTCAATAAAGGAAATAGAACTTCAGAAATTATGTAAAAACAATCTCTTGAAACTAATATCTATTAAGTAATTATTCTTTTTGTGGGTTTTTTCCTTTTAATATTTATAACTGGTTTTTCATAACATAACAATATATATATGTATATATATATATATATATATATATATATATATATATATATATATAAAAATTCGAGTCTATGCATAGGGATTTCGATAACGGTAAGAGATAGAGGGTTGGTTAAATGGGGGCATAGTAGCGGCTTTTTTCAGAGGTTAATTATATGGATGAAAAAAATCTGACCTAGCTTCTTTAGTTCTGGAGTTAAACAGGAAAAATCGAAAATTTCGAAATTCTTCTTTTTCCTATTCTTTTTATTTTACGAAGATTTTTTTTTAATTTTGCCACTTTGCCATAGCAACTTTTTGTAGCCTTTCCAAATATCTGAATAAAATGTATATACAGGGTATCGTACACATTGGGCCACCCTCAACTTTGTGTTTTCAAATACGGACCTGTATTTTTTATTGCATTTTTTTGAATGCCAAGAGTCATGTTTCATATTGACGTAGTATTTCCATCTGAATTACAGAGTGTTTTAGAAATATTGGACTAATACCAGTGATATTCCATCATTTTCTAATTCCATAGCAACTGTAATTGAATTATATCAGAGAATGAGAGGTGAATCAGACAAATTGATTCTTTAAGAATAATCAATTTCAGAATTTCCAGATTATCTAGTCTCACTACTTGTTCGGAATAACAATAAAATAAAATCAACATTTCCAAGAGACATTTTTCTTTACCATAATGTAGCACTAGTAGAATAATTATTCCTCCCCATGTCGATTGCCCTCAGTAGGTATGAAGGAGATCTGTTGTATGCACAAACATAACATTGTATGTGATCGAATAGCTTTTCATATTTTATAACTAATCACACAAGAACTTGTTTAATTATTATCAAGAATTGAAATAACAGCCATTATAAGTATTCATAATCGAAATAAATGTTCAAATTGACGACCTTCTCGTTCCAGACATTTACGGAGTCGTTTTTTAAGTTATTATTTGCTCTGAAAATATCTCTTCGCCGTAGTGATGCGAAAGCGTTCATGATTTTAATTCTTAAATCTTCTATATTTTCAATTTCGTTTTGATATATTCTATTTTTCAGTGTACCCCATAAAAAAGTCAAGTACACTGAGATCCGGGGATCTTGCAGGCCATCTTATAGGCCCATTATTTGCTATCCATCTGTCTTGAAATGTTTCTTGTAAAAATGGATTAACGTCTCTTGTGCAATGTGGGCGAGCTCCATCGTGTTGAAACCACAACCGATTTAAATTAGCAATGGGAATATCATCGAGATATTCACTGAAAGTTATTCTGAGGAAGTCTAGATAACGTTCGCCATTGAGCGTCCCGGCAAAGATGTAGGGACCTAGAACTCGATCCTTCAAAATTCCAACCCATACATTTAGACCAAACCGCACTTAAGGTCTCGCTTCTCTAAAATTATTTTCATTGATTTGTGACCAAAAATGCTCGTTGTTCCTATTGAAAACACCATAATTTGTGAAACGAGTTTCATCCGACCAAATAATACTATTCAAAAAGTTTCTGTCATCGCCCAATTTTTGCAACATCCAATTACAAAAAATTTGCCGTCTTTCGGCGTCTCCTGGATACAATTTATGAACAATTTTAACTTTATAGCATTTGAATCTGTTTTTCTTAAAGTACGCCATACTGTAGTTTGCGGCAAATTCAATTCCTCAGCAATTTGTACTGTTGATTTTGATTGATTTGTATTGATCTGAAATATGGAGATGAGCCTAATTAACATTTTTTCAGTATTACCTACTTACCGCTTGAAGTATGTTTTCCTGTAACTCAATAGGACTTTTGTTCCCATATTTTCTCCTTGGTTTTGTGAAAGATCCATATTCGCGAAAGTTTCTGCCCAAAAGTCTGAAATATGTGGGATGCGGCTGATGTCTTTCTGGGTACAGATCTAAATAATTTTCAGCGGAAAGATGAATGTTCCTATTATTTCTGTAGAAAACGTTAACCATATCTCTTTTCTGCTCTGTGGAGAAACCCATTTTCAGTACTAACAGATTTTTCATCAAATACCAACGATAATTTCCATGAAACTGTCAAAATATTGACAAGAGAGGTGAACTAAATATTAATTTTCCAAAGCATACTATGAGAACTCAAATGGTTTAAACTTAATTGTTGTCAGAATGCCCATGACAAATATAAGTAGTTCGAAAAGTGAGTAAGAATGAAATATTTCCAAATTGGTGTCTGGAGTATGAAGATTGCTATGATTATATGCACATACACGTACTAGGAAGAATAAATTTTCACATTTTCGCACATTTATCATGGGTTGCGTGAACTGAAATGTGGATGAATTCTTGAAGAAGACATTTTCCTTCGAATAATGTTAATTTTCTTCCGAATCCTAGGCATTCCATACCTTATTCTATGATATTTGTTTTTAATTACAGCTGGAATTGAAAAAAAATTTGAAATTTTACTGGTAATAGTTCAATATTTCCAAAACACTCTGTAATTCAGATGAAAATACTACGTCAATATGACCCTCTTCTAGTCAAGATCAATTGGCTTGAACCTATATGACATCCGCAATCAATTTGCATTGTGCATCAAACTGCGTTTTCAATACAAATATAGATAATAAGTTAAAATTCATGATATTTGTATGACCTTTTTTATTACTATTTAGAATATGTATTTGTTAGAGCTCATTCGTTTCTAACTGGCGAACATGTTCACCTCATTTACCTCCCAGATCAGTAGTGGTGCATGATAATGCGTATTATCATAATAACAATTGAATAAAGGGACATTATTTATCTTCCTATCTGATGCATACTGTGCTATATCAGGAGTCCCTAAAGGTTCAAACTTAGGGCCCCTGCTCTTCTTATTATTCATTAATGACTTGTGTGAGGCTATTCAGGGTAAATAACTTTATTTTGTTGTTTTTTTTTTACTATTTGTAGCACCAATGATTGGATTATGCTACAGGAACAATTCAGTCAGGTCCAATCTGGTGTATGAATAATGAATAACACTTGAATACAAGTAAATGTACGTCTGTGTGTAGCTACACTAGAAAATTGACAACTATTTGCTTCCTTTACTTCCTTGAGCAGTCCAACCTAGTAAGATGTGACTTTGAAAAAGATTTAGGGGGTCGACTCGAAGTTAACCAAGAATCACATCTGCCTTAAGGCCTCTGGAGCAATGAAAGCTTATGGCTTTTATCGTAGAAATTGTAGAAACTTCACAAATTCACAATGCATTGAAAACATTAAATTATTCTTAAGTTGGTCTCTTTATAGCAGTGTTCATATAAACCTTGTTGAAAAGTACAGCGAATGTTTTCAAAATGGCTACCGTTCAAAATTAATGGTATGCATCCAGAACGAGGGATTTAAAATAGTGCTCAATGTGATAGGTTTTCACATTTTTCCAGTCTTGAATTACGGAAAAGAAAGTGCACATCCATCGTTTTTTTGCATTAATTATTAGACAGCAAACCAAATAGTATCGAAATAATTAGGCAAATCAACTACAATGTAATGGTTTTCACATTTTTCTACTCTTGAATTACGAAGAAAGTGCACATCCATTGTTTTTTTTGTATTAATTATTAGACAGCAAACTAAATAGTATTGAAATACTTGGGTAAATCAACTCAAGTGTATTATTTTTCTTTCAAACAAGACTTATGAGGAATTTTAGACTTCCAAAAACTAGAACAAATTAATAACATAAATTCAAAGCACCAATTTATATAATGTGCAACAATTTAATAGAATATCGAACTATTGGCGATATTAATTTTGCTGAAATAGTAAGATTACACTGATAATAATTGGTTCAAATTTAATTTCTTATGTTTTCTAAACTGAGAATGTTGATTTGTTTTATTCTCCTATTGAAATAAAAATGCATAATTTTGATTCATATTTTCCTGTAAATGGGATGAACTGTCGGGCAATAACGCTATTATATGTTGGTATACGTTCGTGTTCCAGAAATTGAGTTGATACAGATTTGATTCCATGTAAACAACGTGAAATATCGGCATTAATTGCCTGTCTAGGAAGGAGTGCCTTCATGATTTCATTTGGTAAACATAAAGTGGCATTCGAGCAGAAAACTACTGTATTGTTACTTGTTCAAGGAAAGGAAAACATTCACGATGGAAATAAAATTAAAATATGGGAAGCCTCGAATGGAACGCGAAATGTTCCAGTTTCCTGTCTCAAATTCAATTATTGTAGCGAAGAGTATCATTACGAAAGTACTCGATCAATTTTATCCCCGTTTTATGTAGCATTAAATAACACCAGGTTCATTTCAGGAATATCGCCGTGAAATTCAGGAAATTAGATTTTATAACCGCCTTGGTAAGTTTTTCGCAGTTAATCGAATTGGTACTTATATATATATATATATATATATATATATATATATATATATATATATATATATAATATATATATAATATATATATATATATAATATATATATATATATAATATATATATATAATATATATATATATATGGGCTCTCTTGGATTAGTAACAAATTTCTCTTATTCTCGTTATTTGTTTTGCGTTACTCATCTGTTGGTGACCTATTGATATGCATTTTTAAAATTCCAACAGGCAGCTTCAACACACAGATTATAGGTGTCACTATTATAATTTGATGCTTTTCACATTTTTGTACTTGCCGGTAGGTACTAGCAATATGAGATATTTGGTACGAATTTGAAGGAGACCACAAGCCGTCCTGATGCTTGGGAAACCATGAAACAGCTGTTGGCGGATGGTGGGCTCTCTTGTATTCGTAACAAATTCCTCTTATTCTCGTTATTTGTTTTGCGTTACTCAGAACGCACTAGGAGTACGACTATTGGTGTCGTGGATTGGCCTATGCTGACATCCGTTGATGACCTATTAATGTGCACGAAATTTTGTGTCATTAAAATTTCACTATAACAGGTCTAAGAAGCAACACACAGATTATAGGTGTCACTATATATATGTATGTATATATATATATATATATATATATATATATATATATATATATATAGCTATAGAGAAAGTAGAAACTCCATTCTGAATTCGAGTATTAAGGTTGGCGACCAATATGGCTTGTGAAACTAGCCGATAGAGGAGCCTTCATGCATTATAGTGAATATTTATCCAAGCTTCAACCGTTCAAATGAGTAATTATAGTCGAAACTAATTTCTACTATGAGACAATAGCCGGAGAACTGGACGGCGGGTACTGTCACAGATTATAGTTCTACTCTTTGGCACTGATGCCGATGAAGTAACGTACACCAGTAATAGCTGCCTTGAAGTATCAATCAACATTTGGTTTGGAAATTAATCAGGAAGAAATGATTCCTGCAATATTTATTCCGAAATAACATTCTTCGAAAATAAAATCCAACGTTGTTATATCCATTATTATGAGGTCCAACAAAGATTGAACAAATGAACCTAGAGATTGGTAATTATATTGGCGGGCTTGCGAAATGTCAGTTGGGTTGTCCTGTGAAATTTAATTAGAGAAATCCTCAATACGGATTTTACGCAGAATATATTATTCCAGCGTCCGCGGCAGAAGAATCGCTATTAGATTTTGAATTTCGATATTCTTCTAGTGAGTGTTTTGAAAATCTCGCATTGTCAACCGGGCATAGATTAGTTTTGAATCCCAGCTTCATATGTATTTTAATTGCGAATTGTGTGTTAGTTTGTTTGAATGAGTCCTTGGGAAACAACCGATTTTTATGAGTTCAATGAATAATCTTTGGATGCCATAATTTACTGGTTGAATTATTACAACAAAAAATTTCAGAGTTGAAAGTTGCAGCTCATAATTTTTGAGAAAAAAAAACAACAAAACGTTACTCAATTTTCACAAAAAATCAATTTCCAATAGGCATTTTAACGGTTCATTCTGAACGACTTGATATTCCTCAAAATTCCCTAACAAAGACACGGAATTTTGTGGAGAGAAAAAATGGTTCCCACGTTAGAAATATTTTATATGGATTGTGTACTGGAGGAAATGTCAGACAACGTTCTCTAAGGGTTGAAAAATGTAACGACCCTCCGTGGATAGGAGATTTTTTTACGTTCTATATGTTGGGTGCTGAATTTTTCTTTGTAAAATCAGAAATAATTGATTTATTCTCAAACATCGCCTGTGATTTTCAGTAGTTATATCACAAGTAATGGATATTTTGGAGTATACTTTGACATTTATGTGTCAATATTGTTGTAGAAATTCACGCAATTTCTGCAACAATATTGGCGAAAAAATATCAAAGTATACTCTACCCAAAATATCTATCACGAGTGGTATATGACCAGATTATATATCGAGCTAGGTATTACAACATACCTACACTTGAAAAACCTATGTTTGCCTACGTTTTTTCGAATTTCTTCTTAGGAAGTGTTTCCGAAACGGTGACTGAATTATTATGATGAGTTTGGTATAAACAATGGTATATGTATATGCCTACTTGTTTCATAGCAAGAAGCATGTATATTCAGTAGTTATATCACAAGTGATGAATATTTTGGTGAGTATACTTCGATATTTTTGTGTCAATATTGTTGTAGAAATTCACGATACCAAATGTCTTTATTATATTACATATATTAAACCCATTCCATCCTCTCCCCCAATCACTCTCCATGATACGATTAAGAATAATCTCCGAATCCAAAACTTTCATTTTCTCTACCTTGCTACTTCTGAAGACGTTATCAATGTCACATTTATATTTCATTATAGTATAGTAGGCATTGGATGAATGAAATTTACAATGGCGCTCTGTATCCGAAAACCACTGGACTAAGAAATCAGTAAGAATGTTGGTACACTAGGAACTATCTCTCGCTATGTGTTTGAATTTGGCTATTCGCCGCCCATTTCATATCAAGCCGGGATCCAACGGCGCGTGGAGTGGCACTCCTCGCGCCAAACTTGCCAGTTCACGCACCGTCGGATAGGGCAGGTTCGGCGATCTTCAGTCGGCGCGGTAAGTCCCGTCGCCTGTCGGTAAATGCACACGGTTCAAAGGAGCTCGGACGATGGCGCTCTACACGTGTACACCGCTGCAACGACGCGGCTAGAAAATATTCCGGCGCACTGTCATGCCCCATAATTACAGAAGAACTTTCATTCATAAGAAACAACACGATATTACTCAATATGAACGTTATAGCCAGAAAATTCAATAGGAATGAAAATAAATACGCGACTCAAAACTAATATGGCCCATGCCCGTTAAAAATACTTCATCGTCTGAAGACACGTAAATGCACTTGATAATTCCTATAAAAAAACACCCTTTTCTCGATAGAGCTATTGATAAATCATCACCTCATACTCACGCATATCTTAAAAAGTGCTTGGTAAACAAAGTATAAATTCCTAGTTGTTGACAGCTCGCATAATTGCATTGCGGCTACGAAATATCATAAATCTGTTTTTTATATATTTGTGACGATAGAAAAACGCTATAACTCATAGATTATGACAGCCCATTAATGTAACTCTCCCGCGAAAGACATAAATATTTGTTTTCAAACATTTTGGATGACAGAAACAAGTCATTAGTTATTGACCCGCTGACAAGGTGAAGATAACTAGTGTGGGACCGTAATCCGCGAATGAATCATGGAGAGGGTTGAATGGTATAAAATCGCGAGGCGATCGCCATCAAGAAGTCAGTCATTACATAAACGTCACTCCGGTAATATGTTCTTCTCAAAAATGAGGTTAGATTTCATTCGCTCACAATATAGTGACATAAAGATGAGAAAAGTAAGAATATAGTCGTCAGGCAGTGAACTTAAGTAGCCATTAAGAGAAATTACAGTCAAATCAAGCTAATCCGAGTGAAGCCAAGTGAAATCACGAGTAAACCAGTATTTTTCCAAAATTACCTATTATTTATCAACGCTTCAAGAACGTGATAAGTCAACGAAAAACCTCAAATCGATAGTTCATGACCTCATAGAAAACCGTATCCATACATCGATAATCTAATATACAGTGCGAGGTAGAATAAACTAAACAAATTCAGCGGGATTAATCAAACTAATAATACAATCAACCTAATTGTCGTTCAACAGCCTTCTCAAGTGAGAAGTGTTGACCATGCTGATGGAGAGTAAGTTCCTATATGCGTTTTTCTGTATTTATGGTTTAGGCAAATTGAATCTTTTATAAAACGAATGTGTCTTAAGATTTATCTCCATAATTTAGTGCTGCCAGAGTTTTCAAAAGAGAATTATCAACAGTCGTTTTTAACAATTGATGTCATTATTGATTTTCGTCAATCTAGTTGAATGGTAGACTGATAAAGAAATAACTTCAAGTAAACTACACTCTATTGTTTTCTGAGTATTGTATCATCTTATCCGTTTATAGAACGGATGAAATACTTTGATAATTCTGATAAAATATATATGTATATTCTTACCATTTTTATTAGTGCATTATAATTTTATTTTTTAATCTTTGTGAAAACGGAACGTATTTCCTGAATAAACAACTCAACGCTCAAGTATAGAGGGAAAGGGATATTTCCTGTAGGCCACTCCAGGGACATAATCTCGGTTCGACCATCCTCAGACAGTCGATGCTCTTGATGCTTGTTTTCTCAATCTAACAATAAGTTTGGTGTTACAGGTGTGTTTTGTTGATTCATAACACCCTGTATAGGCCGGGCTTAATAGCACAATAGACTACAACCGCTGCGTGTCCACGTCTGAAACCGCGATCCTACATGCGACGTGGGAACAGCCCGACACATTTCGTTGCGCCAACCTTGACACTCAATCCTCAATCCAGGATTGCCACTCCACGCGCCGTAGGATCCCGGCTTTAAGTTAATGTCCCAAACGTAATTGACTGGAGATTCGCTTTAAATCGAAAGTTAAACTATTTTCATGGGTCTTTCGTTTGAAATAAAAAAAAGCATGTACAGGCTTATTCCCGTCAATTTTAGACAAAAAAAATCTCACTTTTCGAAAAGAATTCAATCTCGATAGTTTCAATTAGTACCATAATCCTTTCTGAGTTCACCTACTAAATTTGAGTTCTCAAAGTGTAACCGTTTCTCGATGCAACTTGAAATAAAAATACACCTCAACTTATACTTGTGTTGAAATGAATGTTGAAAATGGATCATCTTCAGAATCTGATAAGACTCCTTACTGAAGCACGCTAATGGTAAATCCATTCACACATCTTGTGAACCAATGGTTTCCAAACAAACTTCTGAAATGCTGAAAATTATGGAAGAGAATAAAACTACAGAACCCCAGAAATGGCTGTAGACTTAAAAATAGAGCCATACATTATGTGGACAAATTCTAACCAAACAGACATCGACATTGTTCAATCCTGGAACCTGTTCTGTTTCTAGTGTATGCGTCAAAGA
The DNA here is from genome assembly GCA_018342105.1 of Gonioctena quinquepunctata. Classification (NCBI taxonomy): domain Eukaryota; kingdom Metazoa; phylum Arthropoda; class Insecta; order Coleoptera; family Chrysomelidae; genus Gonioctena; species Gonioctena quinquepunctata. Next base: position 180,850 of record JAFIRS010001781.1, on the reverse strand, counting down.
ATTAAGAATTAAATTTTTACTCCCATAGCAGCCCACGATTCGATTTCATAATATGTTCGCAACATTATGTCTTCGAACTTGATATTATTGAGCAAAAGTTCCCAGAATTGTATTCTATATCTTTTGTGAAAGTAATAGCTTGCTAGAGCTCCATTCATTTTGATCGTAAAGAAAATATATGACCGTAAATTCTTCAGACACATTAAAAGTTGGTAGTAACTTATTGAAAAAACTGTTTTATCATCTGTTTCAACCTTGAGTCTGGTACCATAAACCACAGCTGTAAAAATTATATCCTCCAGTGTCGATGGAACTGAAAATCGAGTGGAAAATAAAAGAAACAATGGTACTCCCGTACTCCTGGTACATTTGAACAGAATAAGATGAAATCGCATCTACCTGATCTTGGTGGTAGAATTATATATTTTTGAACTCTAAATCAGAAAGCAGTATGACTGACAATTCAACCAACGAAGTAATATTTGTATACTCAATATCAGTGCATATAAAAACTTAACTGAAAAGTAAAAAATTTAATGAACCTTCTTAGTCTCAATAACTAAGCTCCTAAACTGATGTAAGTAACTAATTTTGAGTCGGCGCCAAACAAACAAGCAAATAAATTAGATAAGGCGTAAAATGATGGCATCGAGTTGCGCGGTGACATTCTGATAATTTTTTTGAAGTAATTTAATGATCTTTGTTGTTTGTTTGTTTGGCACCGACTCAAAATTAGTTACTTACATTAGTTTGAAAGCTTAGTTATTAAGACTAAAAAGGTTCATTTTATTTTTCACTTTTCAGTTCCGTATTTCGTAGGTTTAATTTTTTGTTAAAAAGTTTTTATTTTTCAATTTCTTGTGGCTGAAATCTACTAATTACTAACTGCTTGTTTTTTTATTACTTCCAAAATACTTACTTACCCACCATACTTCAACTATTACCAGTTGAATAATATGATTATCTACTCTTACTATTTGTTGTAATATCAATTATTTTTGTTGTTCTGGTTAGTTTATTCCATTACTTTGTATATCATTCCATCCTCTCATAGAATATATTGATTGTGATAATGACACTAGCGATATGTCATTGTCAACTACATATGTGTGCCAATGTTCACAAGTGAAAAATCTATTATCCCCTATTCTTCTACCCGTGAGGGTGGATAATTCCATTCGAAATTCAAATATTTTCTATGAGGTATATCCTATCTGATAAAAGAAAAAACATCCAAATCGAAGATCCCAGTACAAAGTTATAGCTGATAGAATCGGTTAACGGACCAGAATTCAGAGGGTGAGTGATCAATATCCTTCATTTTGCCACCCTTAGGGGTGGATTTCATCTTTATAATTCAAATGGGACCAATTTCGAAGTACACTCTATCCATTGAAAGGAGAATTATCGGAATCGGACGTCTCAGTAAAAAGTTATGCGTGATCATACATAAAAAAATAAATAAAAGAAATTAAATATACGCGGCGACTAGAGAACCTCCTTCTTTTTGGTTTCGTCGGTTAAAAAGCAGATCTGACGAGACACTGGCACGTTTCTAGTGGAAATTGCCAATCAATCAGATTGTATGAAATTTCAGTAGCTCATCATTTGGCTCAAAATAGACATATCATTGCAGTGGAGCTGAATACCTTCGAGGTGATATTTTTTTTAATGTTTCTAGACACGTCAGTTATTTATTTACTCTTTTCTCGTCGAACGCGTCGCAGACTACCCGAACATGGTTTGTATCGAACTTGGACCCGTTTTTACATTCGTTTTGTTTATACATCATCCATGAATATAATTATTTGTTACATGTTGAGAAAGTACTGTATTCAATTCGTAAGGATGTTATATATTCGGACACACGCTCTCAGCTCGTAATACCAATTGCATCCTCCATTAATTATGTCTAACTTGCTAACTCATTGAATGCAATTTCGTGATTTATCTTTCAAAAACACCTGAACGTTGAGTTCAACACATGCAAATGAATCACAACCAAACTCAAATACGATAGCTAATACGTGACCAAAATAGAGTCATAATACGCCTCCAATAAAATTCCACAAAAATACGTATTTACTAATTAATATTCATTCCAACTTCATGTGAATGTGAGTAGTCTTTCAATTACTTAAACAAATGCCTCATGTTTAATTCAAATCACTTTCTTTCACTATGACCCGGCGGAAACCAAAAGTGAATTTAAAAAAACAAAATTCCTCGTTTCATCGTTATTCAAACAGCACCGTTAGTCATCGATCGTCACCGAGAAGTTAGATATAGTTGTACAGAGCCGGCTCGAGGTAAGACCGTTTTGAATGTCCTTACGCGGCAAATAAGTTTGTAATGAGATCTTTCTGGGATCTCATAAAAATGGTACTTCTGCGATGTATTGGAGATATCACGTTGGGGTCGAAATGTTGCGATATCCAGTGTATCCATTAACAGAATGGGCCGTTGAAAACGGAATAGCGGCTCTGTAGGTCGACTGAACCGAATTATATAACAACGCTCGGACACGTCACCCGGAATACATTCCATCCCTCGGAGCTGTGACCTCCACCCCTAAATTTTCAAATGGCAACACCTCATTGTGATACCTCATTTAAAAAGTATTTTCCTCCTTGATATCAAACAACAAAAATAAATTAATTCTATCGATTCGTTTTCTAGATATAGGAACTTGAAGTTGGGAAATCACTTTTTATTCAATCAATAAAAACAATATTTGATAAAGCAACTGTCGCAATAACTATTATTGTCAATGAACTAAATGTTCAAACTGTCTACCACCCATTTCCATACAATAGTACAAGTTCTGTTCAAAACGAGACCTCACATTTCGTAGCATTTCCGGCATTATTCGACGGCATTCTTCAATAATTCTCCTTCGTAAATCTTCCAGAGATTCTGGTTCGGTTGCAAAGATTTTGTTTTTCAAGTGACCCCACAGGAAAAAGTCGAGTGGGGTTGAATCTGGAGATCTGGCTAGCCACTCTATAGAGCCTCTTCTTCCAATCCAACTTCCAGAAAACATTATATCCAATAACGCCCTAACAGGCTGTGCATAATGTGGAGGTGCCCCGTCTTCATGGTAACGTTCGTCATTTTCAATTATGTCTACTAATTGTGGATAAACAGATTCATTCAATAATTCCAAATAAGTTTCTTCTGTCAGGTTACCGTCGAAAAATACTGGTCCAATCAAACGGTCCCCACAAATACCGGCCCAGACATTGAGTTTTTGGGGAGTTTGAGTATGGACTTCGTGGAAAACATGTGGATTGGCATCCGACCAATAACGACAATTATGACTTCTCACAGTCGAATTCAAAAAGAATGTAGACTCATCAGAAAAGCAGATGTTGGAAAGGAAATTCTCATCAGCAACTATTCTCGTAGTCATAATTTCACAAAATTCCTGTCGTCTATCAAAATCATCTTCATTCAATTGGTGTACCAAATGTATTTTATAGGGGTGGAATTTATGATGTTTCAGGATTCGGCGGATAGTGGTTCTACTGATATTGGTAACACTAGCCAATTTCCTTGTGGTCAATGTTGGGTCTGCATGAACTTGTCCTAGAAGTGCAACATCAACAGGTTCATTTCTCAACGGAAATTCACGTTCTGGGTCTCGTTTCTGTTGGCTACTGATCCAGTTTGACGAAATTTTTGCACTAATTCTAGAACGTATTTTCTAGCAACAAGTTTATCTGGATGCGTTGCATTGAACAAATTAGTTGTACGGTTACCGCACTCATCATTCTTGTAAAAAAGTGGTATTATTTCAACTCTTTCCGCGATCGTTCACACCATTATTGCGGAAAGATATTCAACAGCTTTAGTCAAGTAATTCACTCTAATGTCGTTCAATCAAAGGTTAGTTTGACACTGATAGACGTCCACAATTGCGATTGGGCGAAAAAAATGATATCATTCATGTTTTTGTTGTTCTCGCATTTGAGTCGAATTTGAGGAAACATCTTTTTATCGATTCTTAAGAACCTTACATTTTTTTCGATCAAGTAAATGAGGATGAAATAAAAATTTGAAACGGAATTGCATGTTATTTGTTGGTGAACAGTTAGATCATTTAATTCCTTGACAATGATAATTATCTTTAAACAGTTGCATTGTTAGATGTTATTTTTATCGATTGAGTGAATAAAAAGTTATTCCCCAACTTCAAGTTCCTATATCTCGAAAACGAATCGATAGAATTAATTCATTTTTGTTGTTTGATATTAAGAAGGGAAATACCTTTCAACTGAGGTATCACTTGCCATATGTTGCCATTCAAAAATGTAGGGGTGGCGGTCACATCTCAGAGGTATGGAATGTATTTCGGGTGAATTTCATCGCGAACGATGTCCCCCTCGAAAATGTAGTTGACGTGTCCGAGCGATTTTATATAATTCAGTTCTGCCGACCTATAGAGCCGCTGTTTCGTTTTCAATGGCCCACTCTGTATATATATATATATATGGCTAGAAATGGCTTTCATATCCCAAGAGAATAACTGCATTAACAAAAAAACCGATATCAATCACTTGAGTGAAATTTATGCTTATTTACTGTCACTAGACATGAACCCAACTAGAACAAACTTTTCTACAATTACACTTTTTCCAGAAAACTCTATTCATTTCTCAATATTGAAATATCATAATTTTCAAGGCTAAAGTTATAACAACCCAACCATAGGACATAGTTAACCACACCAGTTGGTACCACTGTCTCAGTTGGCACCCTGGATGTCATATATATTACTTGACATGCGTCAGTGTCACTGTCATGTACAACTGTCTAATTATGAATTTAATTTCTAAACTGTCAGTTATCAAACTGACAGTTTTGTCAGTTCTGTTGGAATCATCCAACCACATGGTTGATGACATTTCAACAAATTTTATTGTATAATTTTTAACATATAAGTGTGGTAATGAACTTAGTCATTTCTCTGTTTTTACATTTCTCATTATTTAGCCATAACCATAATGTCAAAAGAATTTTTTTTACTTAACATCGTGTTATCCAACCTCACCTAAAAAGTGTAAGTATTATTAATTCACTGAATGATAATCTCTCATATGTGTAATATTTCAAATTGTAGTTCCCTGATGATGGAATTGAATTAATTCCGGAAGCTTGGACAAACTCACAAGAGTTTTTCTTTTTGACATTGCTGCATTCCCCACTATATATATATATATATATATATATATATATATATATATATATATATATATATATATATATATATATATATATGTATATATATATATATATATATATATATATATAGTGTGTTGCATCGGTCAGATATAAAATTTTGAGTTCAGGGCAGCAGCTTGAAACATTTTTACTTACATACATTTCTTGCGACAAGAGTATCTTTCCGATTCAAGAAAAAATGTTCGAGATCGTGAGGTTGCAGTCGAGAAACTGGGCAAGTTAAAGAATATCGTCGATATTTCGAATATGTTTTCTTCAAGAAGAACTATACAATTTTATAAACATGATAGTAAAACACTACTCACTAACTTGAGCTTATGATGAACGTTAACGACATTATGCAGGAATAAATTTGTTTGAAACTTGGCGATACATCCATTTGTACAAATTGTTTTTTTTTTTTTTCGTTATTTTAATTTTCTATTAACGACTTTTTTCAGAAAGTGAAATATATAAAAAGTGTTATAGTTAGTTCAGAAATAAAACTGAAGCAAGTTGGAAATCTTTGGATGATCTGAGTTGGGAGAAACAATATTACTGCCAACTAACTATTCTGGCGGGGAAATTTATAAATTTCAAAACATCAACATGGTAAATAGTAGAAAGAATAGTAGTTGATATAACAAGTACGCAAAATGAGGCTTTTGCGGACGAATCGTAATGTGAAGGTGAGTCCGCGAAAGCCATTTGCGTACGTGTTGCATACAATATTTTTTTAATAAAAGCTTTCCAAAGACTGTTTCATGTAGGAACTATGATTTTATTTCCGCTATCAAGACGCAAACATATTCGTAGACAGCACCGGCAGACGGCCGTGCGAAATATCGAATCCGATTTTTTATTACCGACGTGTCAAATGTCAAATATGTCAACTAGTCAATAACATTAACGTTTGTTGTTATGTTCTCCAATTGTGTTTTCAGACATTTTTCCAGGATCCAACTATACTAATGTATTATGGATATATAGATAGTTGGATATAATAAACTTGTAAGTAAATATGGCAACCATTCAGAAAAGATACTCCAAATTTGAAAGAAAATTATAAATGTATTCATTATACAGCAAAATTCTGTTTTCCCCTAGTTTGACAATCGAATCGTGAATGCTAGATCTCGCCCACTTCGTGGTAATCCTGAATAGTAAGTGACATTCGGAATGAATGAAATATAAATTGTTATCATCCAATAAATGTATGTAGGTTTAGGTGTGAAAATCGAAACTTGAATAGAACCCAAACTAAACCATTACTCGTATATTCCTGTAGGTGGATTATATCTTGTTTGAATTTACTATCATTTTTTTTTGCGATGGTTCGAATGAAGAAAGTGTAAAAGTCATCATGTTTGTACCCACCGCAACAATAACCATTGACAATTTTATTATGAAAAAATCAAAATTCCTAGTTTTTATGCGTTATCGGTTCTTAGGTTTTATAGTATCTATAAAGACCTGTTGATGTTCAGTTATGTTTTATGAATGAATGAAATTCAGCTCATACAGTGTTGTCTTGACGACACTTTACGGACAAGTCCGTAAAAGTAGCATTTTTCGTTTTTTTTTATTCCTTGAGTTACCGTTTTGAAGAGCGTTCCAGTTATAGGATATAATGGGCGAGGACATGAAATTTTCAAAATATTTTTTATGGATTCTACAGCTTGTGAAAACTATGTTGGTAATTTCCTTTTTTGTTTTTTAATTTTAATAAAATGAAAAAACTTAATGGTGTCAAGGGACACCCGGATGGAACGAAGTTCATTTCGATTAATTAGTGAAGGAATTGTAATAAAAGTTTATTTTTTCCAAGTTATAATAATATTTTATATATATATATATATATATATATTTATATATATATGTATATATATATATATGCACTCTGTCTGTCTATTCTTTCGTACACGTCATAGATGCGCGGGACTTTGTAAACACAACGGAGTGTGTGTGTATATATATATACTCTCTCGACTTCGTAAACACAACAGCGTATAGGTTAGAACACGCACGGCTTGCTAAATACATACGCATTCATATTGTAATATTAAAATATAATTTGCTTTTAAATTTATTAAAGTTATGACGCGTACACTTGCTAAACACACAATAATGGAGAGATTATAACGCGTATGACTTGGTTAGCACCATAGTAAAGAGAGGTTATAATGCGTACTTGCTAAAAATACATAAGCATTTATTATTGTCTGTATAAAATCTCTACTTACCTAACTCCATCAGCAATATCCGGAACTTGTGCAGAAACACTGTCAGGATTCATTATTGTTATTATTTTTTATTATTTATTATGTACAAAAAACCTGTATACACTCAACAAAAATAATCGTCGCGACACCACACTGTTCAATGTGAAATAGAAAGACGAAACGAAAATAACTGGCTTGCTTTCTATGAGAGAGAGAGAGAGAGACAGACAGAGAAACACGCGCACGCCGCAACCATAGCGGAAGTCGCGTTACAACTTTTGGTCTTAATTTATTCCGTCTAGCCCTCTTTCGCAACGCGCGATAAGGAACTACGTTCCAAAAAAAAAATATTTTAAGTCGGCAAAATTGAAATGGCTCATTTCTGGCGCCATTGCCGAAAGTTGTGACGTAATCACCCGATCAACCAATCTCTCATAGTTGACAGCTTCAATCAGTTTTGCAACGTTGCCATATTATCAAATCTTGACATTGCGAATAGTGTTCTACTTCTGACATTTATAGTTTAAGAAACTTGGCAACATTGCTGTTTAACGTCAGAATCAACCCAGTTACGCCTATTGGCTGCTCGGTCGTTTACGTCACAAAGAGCGCCAATATTAGTAGCTTCAAAATTTGCTGATTTTCAAAAACGAATGGGAACTGCTGTAATTGAAATTTGGTCAAAAAATATTTTCTGGTTACATTTATATATGCGTTATGTATTTTAAAGCATATTTGAAGCGATAATAATTTATCGTGTCTTCCCTATTATACTGCTAGGATTGTTCAATTCGAAGCTTTCGTTTCAACTATTGACGCATGTTTTTTTGTAAACATTTCTTTGAAAATTCGTTGGTGATAATTGATTTCATTGCAAAATATCAAATATATCAAATCACTTGCAGGAATTCTGTATACCACATTCGATTTTTCTTCGGTTTTCAGTTCAGTTATGGTCTTGATGAATAAACTTTTGATAGTTTTCACATTGCGTTGTGCCCTATTTTCATACACGCTTTTTAACTTCGCCTGTATGTATCAATAGAATCTTTGAAATTAATTTTCACCTACTTCCAGATGTCCGAGGTATTTGAAATTTTGCATACATATTGAGAACCGATGACAATACAATAATTTCATAGCTATGACCTGGTATTCTCACCTAGATCGTCAGCAAAAAAAAGTCTATAATTTCAAAAATATGGCGAAAGCACAAGTTTTTCACAGCATAAGTTTTTCACGGCAATATTTTCATTTCAAAATATGGCGAATGCATATTTGCCAAATTATGGTGGACGAATCAATCGCATAGTTTTTCCGCCATATTTTTTTAGTCTTTAGTAACAATACGGACTAAAAAGCAATAAGGACTAAAATGTTGAAAATAATAAGAATAAAGTCATTGACCAAAAATTTGTATTTTATGTAAAAAAAGCGTGGGGTACTTTTTACTACTTTTCATAATTATATCAAGATAACTGATATATCAAGCACCTCACGCTTTTTTTAAATAAGATAATTTTTTTTGGTCAATAACTTTATTCTTATTATTTTCAACATTTTAGTCCTTATTGCTTCATAAGCGTGTTTTTTAGTTTTTAAACTATAATTTTTATTTTCCTTCATGAAAACATTAATTATTTTCGGTGTTAGCTCCTCTAGGTGAGGTAGTTGGCAGTTACATTGGCAACACTGTTTTTACAATCATCCGGAGATTTCCAACGTGTTTCAATTTATTCCTGTACAAACCACACTTCACACCACACATTTTATATATTTCTTTCTCACCTGGAAAAAAAACGAATAAATTGAAATATGAAATAACGAAGAAATCAGTGCAATTTGCAGTTAGTTGAGGATGATTAGTGGATGTCTCTCCAAGTTTTGAACAATTTTATTTCTGTATTCGTTAACTTTTATTCTAATCTCAAGTGAGAAGTATTTTGTTTCCTCATATAGGTCATATCTCCTAGTTTGAAAATTTGTCATTTTTACTACCTTTTATTCAATTTTACAGGCTAGTTCGGTATAAATATTGCAATATGGCAGATTATTCATGAAAATTTGTACAGTCGGAATCGTTTCAAATTGGTATCAAGGGGTTTTTAGTTTCATAAATGATTTTGTTTTTGGCAAAATTCAATAATTATAGATTATCATTCCAAGATGGCAAAGAGTTTCGTTCACATCTACTCATAGTTTATGTCTGTTCCTTTTTGGAATCTATGACTTCAAGTTGGCGGGCATGTTTTGAGATGAGAAACCATCTAAAATTTGTATCTAGCAGTTTTTGGGTTCAAAAATAACGTTTATAACTAATTGCAAAGATTTGAGGTGGGTCTTTTTGGGAATCAAATTTCATTGATTTTCTGCACATCAATATCATTAGTTTGATTTAACATGTAGAACGTGCTTCGGAGAGAAACGAAATATACCCAGCGTATTTCCAAGATGTTGCTCAAGCTTTTGTTGAAGTTTGACATGAAGTGTTGATCTATAAGCTGCAGAAAATGATCCACATTGAATATGAGAATATTTTGACCTAATGTATATCAAGGAAAACCTTAAGTATTCCAAAAATAAAGATTCCCAATGTAGGTATTCCACAAGGAAGTATCCCAGGGCTAAGATTATGTCTTTTGTATACATTCCACATCCCGACAATGGAATAAAAATGCAATTGACTACCAACGAATTACTTAAATGTTCCAAAAAATGCCCAGTCAAAATAAATCAGTTGAGCATTATCAAAACAGTGTCAACGGGACATGTGCATAGTTCATAGTTCAACCCCGAAGGCATTCAAAATAGGGACATTTATAAAGAAACTTTAGATGGATTTAGAAATTATTTCAATCAACCATAGACTTTTCCTACCATCCCCTTGATCAGACCCTTCATGGGAACTCGAGAATCGCGTGATAAATTTGGTATAAATCGTTGTTATTCACGTTTTGAATTTCGTTAATATTACAAAATTTCACTTTATTTTTCTGGAACATTGTTAATATTTCATTTTATCGGTTATATAGTTTTTGTGCGAGAAAACTGAAAAGTGTCGATGGACCAAAAAAAAAACATTAATATCGGCGCTCCACAAAGCAATGCCAGAGTGATTTTCTATTTGTATTTGGCGTTGTTAGTTTCAGATCTGAACCAATCACGAAACTCAATTTTAGTCGAACGTCAACCTGGAACGCTGCTGACACTTCAAAATTAAAATACCCTTAAAATATATTTTTGACCTTTATTCCTGAATTTTGTTATATGATTTTTTAAACATCCTGTGAGTATAGCGATTTCTTCACAGACGGGGTGAAAAAAAATAAACCAAGTGTTTTTTTATATGATTCCAATACGGTGAGAGTTAGAAAAAAAAAATATGGTAAAGCATAAAATTTCGCATAAAAATCATATTTCCAAAATTAACGAAGATCTTTAAAGCATCATAGCAAGTAGAAAACTGAGTGGATTTAATTTTTTTACAATCAATTCTAAAGAATCTAAAAAATTTTTTAGAAAAAAGCTAATTTTTTCAATTAATAATTAAAAAATAAAGTCAAAATTCGATTTAAAGGGAATTTGAATTGGATTACTTGCTAGTTGTCATCATGCGCTACCTAAGAAGTTCAAAAAACAAGTTTGATTACTATATTATGGCAGCGTTGTTACATTCATAGGAGCAGTCAAGTGTTTGTTTCATTGCTCGAGAGAGTACATGATGGTTTTCAAAACTATTTGAATAGTGTTGACTTTGATAGTTCGTAAGAGCATCGGTAGAATATTGAAAAAAACTCACCAGAAAGAATTATTCATTTGTTTTTATTGAATAATATTTTTCTTCCGAATATTTGAATAATTTAGGAATAGAAAATTTTAAATATAATATATTCCATTGCCCATATAGTATGCGGTGCTATTGGATCTATCAGCAAACATTAGAAAAATTAACCGCTAGAAATCTCAAATGAGTGTATCCCTGCTTGAATTTTTTTCTTTAGTTCCATACAGCGAAAACTCTAACCATTGTATATGAGGAATACCTCCACATATCGTATTCTCCATCAGAAATCATTTGTTATATTGATAATTAATAATTAGAATGAATCTGTAAAACGGATCACTTTTGTTCAGATATTATTGTAGAAACTAGATATGAATCGATTGTCGACTAATAAAAAAAAATTAGAAATGTCATACCTCCTCTTATGATAGCGCCTACCCGAATGATTTTTTGGAACTTACAATCTGAAAAAACAATCGCCAAAACTGCTATATTTGTATATGCATGAGCATTTTATTTTGTATAATTCCTCGTGACGGCCCTGGACGTGTTGAACGAAGGTATTTGCTCTCGCGGGTATAATAACTTTAACTGTATATTTGTTTACTTATGTAAAGATTTGTCATATTGATAGCATGGCGAGTTGTGCATTAATTTACACCTTTACTGTATTTTCGACGTTTATTACTCTCGGTAATGGTAGACAACTTAAAAGTCGCTTTGAAGCTGAATGAATAAATAAATGAATAGAGGAATATCCTTAGATGGAAATTTCCAAACGATATGTCTAGTATTTCGAGAATTCCAATATTTATAACGTTCCAAGTCATTATTTTGCAACAAGGATGAATTAGAAAATGTATTTTTCCGTTGAATATCACATGTGAACGATTCTTTCGATAAAACGCAGAGCCAGTGTTTGGGATCGGCAACACACAATGTGAACCTGATCTACGAAAAAAAAAGGAACATACCAACAGTATGAGGAATAACAGAGGCACAAGCAAAACAATGATGCTTGATTCATTATTTACTGAACCCTAACGAAAAAACAGACTGCTGACCACTGCGACATAATGAAACACCTGAATACCATGGAAATATACTGTAACGTAAATAAACTTAACTTGGTTTTAATAATTTATTTCACACTTAATCTACAACTTAATTTATATTACTACGCCACTGAATAGCTCGATCGCATGGGCTCGTTCAGACCGTCTACTCCCTCTTGAGGGCTGTCTATTTATCTCCGATACAGCATTCTCGATGTTTCGAATTCGGACGGTTGGCGACGGCATGTTCCAATTGTTTCCAATATTGACCGTTGTTTTTCGCGGCAGAACGACTGGACTGTTCTCGAACATCTCCGGGGATGATCTCATCGCTGTCGACGGCAACACGCGAGGCGACAGGTCCGGCCTAGGTTCGTTACATTGCCCCCTTCTTAAAGACATTTCGTCCCGAAATTTCATCCTTGGAGTGTGACGATATCTGCATGACTCCCCATATCTGCACCGTGAAGTTCGATGGAAGTAACACTCCACGGTCTTCATGATCGGTCGTGGAAGAGGGTTACAGCAAACCAAAATCCTGACGCCGCTGGATCTGAATATCGCCTCCAGCATACTTCTTATGACTCTCCAGTCCAACCCATCAATACCACAGGATAGTTTTGGAATTGCTAGATCCGCCAGATTCTGGTCCACCATAGTACCTCTTAGTTTGGTGAGACTCTTCCAGACATCTTCATAGGACGGTTTATCTTGGGAATGCCTCTTGGTAACTATGTAGTAGATGTTTCTCTGGCCTTTCTTGAACTGTAGCACCCCTCCAACTTCTGGATTCTGCTCCCGCAGTGTTTGGAGTTGACCGAAATTTCTTGGAGGACACTACGGCAATGCCCTGGACATTCGAAGATCTTCTGCCACACAGTGCGCTAGTACGTAGTCAGCAGGCACCTCGAAAGGTCTCGTGACTCCTCTCTAGTAACCCCATGTAGAACTTTCTGCCCGTTTGAATACAAGGACATAAACTTCTCGAACGTCATATCATCCTCCGGTGGCTTGAGGGTGCGAACTTGGTCATGGTTTCCAGCGTAAGGGGCCAACCTGTTGAAATGGACGACCCTTGGTTTCCCTCGGGTGGCTTATGGATTCGGTACACAAGGTCGTTTATCCTTTTCACGATCTTATACGGGCCTTCCACGAGTTCCGCAACTTTGGTGATAGTCCACGACGACGTTTGGGGTTGTACAGCCAAACCAGGTCATCAACCTTAAATCCTCCAGCGTCGGCCTTGATGTCATAGGTCTTCTTCATTTTATCGCTGGCACTCTGGATGTTCAACCGGACTCGTTCGTGGATGTCGTCCATTCTCTGCCGAAGTTTGCTGACGTAGTCCTCTCCCGCAGTGTCTTGTCCTGGCGGTATCCCAAACTTCAGGTCACAAGGCAGTCGCAGTTCTCGGCCCATTATAATACTAGCAGGAGTTTGACCGGTTGACTCGTGTACTGCGGATCGATAGGCCATCAGGAACAAATGAAGATACTGGTCCCAGTCTCTTTGATGGTCAGAGACAACCTTGGACAAGTGGCGGTTGATCGTCCTGTTCATCCGTTCCACCATTCCATCGGACTGCGGATGTAGGGCCGTGGTTCTTGTCTTGCGGATGTTCAGCAGTAGACATATTTCTTGGAAAAGGTTGGATTCGAAATTTCTGCCTTGATCCGAGTGCAGCTCCATTGGAATACCGAATCGACATATCCACTCTTTCACCAAGACGTCGGCGACGGTGATGGCTTCCTGGTTGGGCAGGGCATAGGCTTCCGCCCACTTACTGAAGTAGTCCATTGCCACAAGGATGTATTTATTCCCGTGGTCGGATACAGGAAACGGGCCGGCGATGTCAATGGCGATTCTCTCGAACGGGCTGCCTACGTTGTACTGACGCATCGGGGCCTTGGGTCGTATTCGAGGTCCATTGCTAGCAGCACATACAGCGCACTTTCTGCACCAGTCCTGGACGTCAGCTTGACAATTGGCCCAGTAAAACCGCTGCCTCACTTTCTGCAGGGTCTTCGTCACTCCCAGATGTCCTCCGGCGACTCCATCATGGATTTCCCGCAGCACTTCCTCTCTTCTGTTCCTGGGAACAATGATTTGGCGTCTGTCTTCCCCACCAATATCGGCCTCCAACACACGTTTCAGGATCCCATTGTCCAGAATAAGAGAGTTCCATTGTGCCCAATAGGACTTAACAGCCGGCGAGTAACCTGCGACTTCCTGCCATGATGGTCTTCGATTGCCCTTCTTCCAGCTGACGACTAAGCCAAGGTCGGGTCTCTCTCTTGGTCTTTCTGGATCTTGCTGTCATTCCAGTTGTCATCCATTGCCGCGGTTCTACAAAGTGTTGCTTCTTTCTCTTCTGCTCGTCGGCAATGAGGCAATCATCTGGACATGGTCTTCGCGACAAGGCATCTGCATTCTTATGGCTAGTTCCGGCTCGATGTTCGATCTCGAAATCGAATTCTTGGAGTCTCTCGATCCAACGTGCTACTTGACCCTCAGGATTTTTGAACTGTAAGAGCCATTTGAGAGCTGCATGGTCAGTTCTCAACAGGAATCTTCTTCCATACACGTACTTGTAGAAGTGTTCCACTCCCTTTACAACAGCTAACAGCTCTCGCCTGGTGACACAGTAATTGCGCTCTGGTTTGCTAAGCGTCTTGCTGAAATAACCAATGACCTTCTCCTGTCCCTCCTGGATCTGAGATAGGACAGCTCCAAGTCCCACGTTGCTGGCGTCCGTGTCCAAAATGAATTTCCCTTTGGGTGGGGATAGCTCAGTATAGGTGCGTTGATCAAAGCTCCTTTCAGCTTCCTGAATGAGTCTTGACATTCTTCGGACCACTGGAACTTTGTTTGGCCTTCCGTGAGCTTGGTCAGTGGTTTAGCGATGTTGGCGAATCCCAGCACATATCGGCGATAGTATGTGCATAAACCAAGGAAACTTCGAAGTTGGTGAATGTCTTTTGGGATGGGCCAATCCTTAACAGCTTTGATCTTCTGGTCGTCCACTGCTACTCCTTCCCCAGAGACAACGTGGCCGAGGTATCGTACTTCTTTTTGGAACAGATGGCATTTCTTAGGGCTCAGCTTCAATCCGGAGTTCCTCAGTCGCAGGAATACTTCCTCCAAGTTTTCACGTGGTCCTCAAACGATCTGCCGACCACAATTATGTCGTCGAGATACACTAGACACGTGTTCCATGAGAGTCCCTTCAGTACTGTTTCCATCAATCTTTCGAATGTGGCGGGAGCATTACAGAGCCCGAATGGCATAACGGTGAACTGCCACAATCCTGAGCCGATGGTAAAAGCAGTCTTTTCTCGATCTTCCTGAGTCAGTTCTACTTGCCAATATCCACTCTTCAGATCAAGGGTCGAGAAAATCGTGGAACCAGCCAACGTGTCTAGGGTGTCATCTATTCTTGGGAGAGGGTAACTGTCCTTCTTCGTGACATTATTAAGTTGGCGATAGTCTACACAAAGCGTGTCGATCCGTCCTTTTTCTTCACCAGTACGACTGGAAGGACCAGGGACTGTCAGATGGTTCGATAACTCCTTCTTTTCCCATATCGCTGACTATTTTGTCAGCCTCTTCCTTCTTGGCAAGAGGAAGTCTTCTTGCTGATTGCCGGATCGGTCGGCCCCCCAGTATCAATCTTGTGCTGGACCACATTAGTTCGACCTCCTTTTCCTTGTCCGGTATCGAAGATGTCTTGGTACTTCTTAACTAAATCTCTTAGTTTGGGCTGTTGAGCTGGTTTTATATCTTTGGAAGAGATGGCAACTAATTTTTCTAGTTCTGTGGGCAAGTTGTTGGGTTGGCTAATCGTACCTCGTACACTCCGGATCACTGAGGAAACTGACGAGCAGTGCCCCAATATTGTTCCTTTCTTCAAGGTCACTGGAAAATAATTGACATTCATGACCCTTACGGGCACAAATTTGTCAGCACGCAACAAGGTCTTCCCTAGTGCAATCCCTCGTCCAATTTTCTCATCATGAAGTTTGGGCTCGAACATCACCACGTTTCCACTGCTCGTACTCCCGTCCAGGCGAGCCTCCAGAATGGTTTCAGCCCTCTCAGGTACGCTTACATCTTCAGCCAACAACACACGGATCAACCCTCACTTCTCCCATGAAGCACCAGCTCTTCTCCGTTGACACGTAGGACGCCGTCTTTGAAATCCAATTCAAACCCTCTGGAATTCATGATGTCCATTCCGATGATTGCATCGTCTTCGATGTCCGCTACAAGTGCCTGATGTTTCACTTTAGTGCTGCCCAAAATTATTTCAATCGGTAGCTCGCCATATACAGTAGCTGGCTCCCCTGTTGCTGTGCGTAGCTTCCAAGTTGTCGGTTCAATTCGTTCCGGTGTTCTGGCAAAGGAAGGTCCGAGAATTGTCCTAGTCGCACCTGTATCTAGCAGCATGGTGCAAGGCTCGTTATTGATGAGACCGTCTACGAAAACACCTCTGTTCTGTCGTTGCAGGATAGCGACATATGCGTTGTTAACCGGGGCTTGCTGGACACAGGCCGACGATTGCCCCTTCTCGTCGACCTTCTTTAGTTTTCCTGCATCGGAGTCGTGTTTTCGAATGTTGGACATTTGCTACGCACATGTCCAATTTTGCCAATTCCAGCATCTTATCTGCCTTTTCTCAGGAACACTTCCTTAATCACTTTCCTTATGGCAGCTTCAAATTAGCAGGCTCCTGTGAGTCTTCCTCAATCATTCGGACTTTACTCTGGCTTTTGCAAGATTGTTTCGCTGCCTCGTATTCCAAAGCGCGTGCCAGTGCGTCTACGAGATGTGTTGGACGGGCTAGTGTCAACGCTTGTCTGGTTTCTTGGTCACGGAGTCCATCCAGGAATGCTTGAACCGCTAGTCGCTCCATTACATTTTCTGGTGTGGATGGATATGCGAGACGAACCAAGCGTGCAATGTCAGGTTCGATTTCTTGTACGGTTTCGCCCGATTTTGGCAGCGATTTTTCAGCTGGGAGTGGTATACGTGTTCCAAATGGGCGTGGCCATATCGTAATTCTAGATGTTTAATCAGCTGATCATAGTCCTCCTGTTCTTGGGTGGTGAGAGTTTGTAGAATATTTGTCGCTTCTCCACGTAATGCAAGTGTCAGTGCTACAGCTCTTTCCCCTGCATTCCATCCGTTTGCTTTGGCCGCTGCTTCAAACTGCCGGCGGTAATTTGCCCATGTAGTTTTTCCGTCGAACTGAGGCGGCTTCATGGAAAGCTTCCCTATTTCTGAAATGACCTTGACATCTTTTATACCCTCTTGAACTTTATCCAAGTTCAAACTCAAGTCCAGCATTGCATTTTTGTTAACCATCTCTGTGGAGGGCGCACTATCAATTCGTTTTTCCAGCTTACTGATCGTTTCCTTTATTTTGTCCATTTCTGCTTCGATTCCGTCTTTGATTTCATCGCTGATTATTTCCTTCATCTTGTCCATCTCTGCCTCGACGGTTCCTATTCTTTTTTCTAGACGATTCGCCACACCACAGAGTTCTTTTTTTAGGCCTTCTGTGTTTTCAAGGAGCTTATCTTCCAGGCTTTCTAGAAGCTTCTCTTCCAGATTTCTAGAATTTTCTAGAAGCTTCTCTTCCAGATTTCTAGCATTTTCTTCCAAAGTCCTCGAATTTTGTTGCAGTTCTTCTTTCACGGATTTAGTAGTTTCTTCGAGTTTATTCATTACCAAACTCAAATCACCTCCGGAACTTCGAATAAAAATGTTTCGGGGTCCTCACCTTCTTGTATAAGTCCTTCTGCAAGTCTTTCCTGGAGTACTTGCTTTTTACCCGTTGTTTCCAGTTCCCTTTCCTCCAATTCCTGTTTCAATTCCGCTACCTTCAAGTCCACAAGGCGCACTTTTCTTGAACACATTTTGTCTTTGACGAGGTATCAGTCTGTTACACACGAAAAAGTTTATCAGTTTGTTAAAAATTCACTTCGCGAATTCTTTTCCACGGGCCACCAGTCTATTGTCTGTTTCACGCGAAGAGTATATCAGTTTATATTCCCACGCACAATTGTCCACTTCGCGAAAACCGGGCCACTGTCTATTTTCTGTTTCACGCGAACAGTGTATCAGTTTATATTCCCACGCACAATTGTCCACTTCGCGAAAACCGGGCCACTGTCTATTTTCTGTTTCACGCGAACAGTGTATCAGTTTATATTCCCACGCACAATTGTCCACTTCGCGAAAACCGGGCCACTGTCTATTTTGGGCGTACAAAAAGGTCTATCAATTTATTTTTCTGACTATCCACTCCACGATCACTTGTTTATTTTCAAAATCTCACTTCCGACACCAATTATAACGTAAATAAACTTAACTTGGTTTTAATAATTTATTTCACACTTAATCTACAACTTAATTTATATTACTACGCCACTGAATAGCTCGATCGCATGGGCTCGTTCAGACCGTCTACTCCCTCTTGAGGGCTGTCTATTTATCTCCGATACAGCATTCTCGATGTTTCGAATTCGGACGGTTGGCGACGGCATGTTCCAATTGTTTCCAATATTGACCGTTGTTTTTCGCGGCAGAACGACTGGACTGTTCTCGAACATCTCCGGGGATGATCTCATCGCTGTCGACGGCAACACGCGAGGCGACAGGTCCGGCCTAGGTTCGTTACAATACAGAAAACCCGTCGATTGAAGACGATGTAGTGACGATGAGGTAACAGTTTCTCACATCATCCTTCAACATCAAATCAACCAAACTACTAAGCAAGGAGACATTTTCCCAATATTTGAGATATGGTACACGGAATATTCGAGAGTAATCAATACAGATTGAATATTTTTTGGACTATCACCTTTAGATAACAAACATATTCATTTGTTCAAGTTATAGAGAAAAAATACCCAGAAACGGCTCGAAGCGCTTTTATCTCACGACACAGTGGGTGTCCAAACTGTGCGTTGGAATGGCAAGAAACTGAATGATCTGCAAGATCAAAATTCTATAGTAGAATCGAATCCATTACGGTATCTCAAATAGAAATAGATCCCGATAAATAGAGAATGGAAACAAGGACTAATGAATACTAGAAAATCATTTGATTGAAACACTCTGCTGTTTGATAAACAACAACATCAGTATCTGCAGTTATCTTAGTTGTGTTAGTATATCAATAAGAGCGATTAATAATCAATGAAGATATTTTAGCGTTGAATATCGAGATAATTTTTATCGCCTTTTATTATACAAGTCAGTTACATTAAAAAAGCGTAGAAATAGTACAGTTACGAAATTACAGGAGGGTATAGATGAATTATCAGTCATTTCAATATAATGTAAATGTAAAGGGAGAGTTGTATGCACTTTTAGATTTGGTTTCAATAAATATAGAAAATCGAATATTGTCTGAGGCAAGGGAGCCTTTGGGCTATAGTGCATAAAATAATAAATCACTAGCTTTTCTCGAACGTTTTCGATTTTAAGATCATCAAGATAATTTTGTCAGAATTTTACAAATAGAAGAGTTATACAGAACTGATTTTGTGAAACATCATATATGAGTAACTTCATAATGTAATCTATTCTGAAATAAAACAAACAACAAATCGTATGGCCAAAACGGAAGCTGTAAATGTGTGGTCAGACATTTTCCGCTCACGATTTGTTGTTGGATCTCAGTTTCAGGCTCAAAAGTAAGTTCCTTCCGGAGACACATGAAAATGAAACACCCTATATATTATTCCTCATTTGGAAAGCTGTAACATATTTCCATTTGATTTTGTATACTTTTCCTATAGCTATCTCGTACAGTTTGTGACTTATCATAATTTTTGTTATGAAATCGTCTTCAATAAAATAACAGCAAGGGGGCTCAACGTTAGCGGAACATCCAGTTCCAATAGCTACACAACACAGCCAGGATACGCAAGAGTGCACCAACGGAACGAACATCAGGTACATTTTTCAACAAAACTAAATAAAGTGGAGAGTATTCGGGTCAGACATTTTTTACGGTTCATTTAATAACCCTATTCACCGTATTGAACTTTCTTCCTTATTTATTCTCATGATCTTAGTATAACCTACAAACATTTATTTGCAAGTTCATTGATTGCGCATGAGCAACCCATTTGACATTTTCAATTCAATTGGTTGAATATTATATACAAATAATATTTATATATATATATATGTATTGTTATGATGGGTTGATTATATGATTTTAAATTTGTTTATATTTTTTGGTGAATTAATTTCTGAAACCCTATCATAACAAATGAAAATACCTTTCTCTTTTTCAACCTTTTTTTTACCTTATCCCAGCTCAGTTAGGTACGCCTATGAATATGAGTCACTCCTTCTCAGTAGTCGATTCCTGCGATCTATGTTGCCGACTATGGCACTATCGATTCGATAAGAAATGCTGTTCAGTGGAAAAAGAGAGGTTAGAAATTGAAAAATAAACACCGGTTTGCAGAGAATAATCAAATTGTTGTTTTTTTATTCAAATCAAAACTTATAAATACCCTACTCTGCGATAGCTACCTTATACTAGCAAAACAATGATATAAAATGGTGCAGTTTGGATATTTTTGACAATGAAAGATTGATAAAAAAAGTTTGAACTTATTATCAGTCTTTTTGCATGGAATTTGTGATGAGTGTTCTGCCAAAACAATATAACCAGTGGTTTAAACACGTAAAGTTATTGGTTTAGTGTGAAAGTTGCACTTTGATAAGTTCGGATATTAGTATACCTTGTTGCTGCTTTTCTATTGAAGTTTCCAGTCCGGTGGACGTATTTCTGGGATCTCAATGACAGCTCACATGCACTCCTTCCGAAATTTATTCTCTAGACCAGGTAGATGGAATTTTTATTGTCTATTTACTTCTTCAGTTCTGCTTTTCAAGAATTTTACTCATTCGGGAATTTTTTATAACGGGTTCTCTTGCATTATCTATAATGCTTCTCTTAAAATTTTCTACGTGGCTTCCCTTTTTGAACTTTTTCCAGTCTTCTCCAAAAATTGTTATCCTGGTCCATAGCAACACTCACAATTTTTTTTTCACAGATTTCACTTCCTACCGAATTATTTGCTGTTCTAATTAATATTAATGATTTTATGAAAGATATCTAATTCTAACTCTTACAAACTATTTACAAATTCATATAAAATTATAATTTTTCAATTTCTGCCATTGCATTTTATTATATATCATCACTTTTCCCACACAAACTTTCTCGAATCCCATTGGTGGGTTTTCTGTTGATGTGAATTGTCATATAGGATGTTCAAAACTTATCTATACGTTGATCTTACTTAAATTCAATGTTTGCTATAAATTTCAATTTTGATATGGTTTAATCGTGGATTTTTATTAGAAATATCGTTGGATATATAATTTTGATATCAGAACTATTTCAGGAATGCCCTCTTTATACATATGTATCGACTAGAGCATAGTATAAGGTTCTATAGTAGTGAAAAAAAGGTAAAGAAAATTGTTAAATAACATAGCATTAACGATGATAATAAAAATAACTAATAATAATAATGATAATTATAAGTTTAATCATTTAACAATATTTTCTAACATAACAGTATATATATTCAACGGGAAAATGGAAATAACGGGATAGAGAGAACGTCAAAAGCATAACCTAGATGGAACAACACAAATAAAAACATAAATAATATGCGCACGAGAGTTTTCAGGATTTTTTTTAGGGAATATAGAAATTTGGACAGCACAACGTCTTAAGGTGAGCTAGTTCATTCTACACATGAATTTAACTTTTTTATAATGTTTCTTTCACAATAGATATAAATATAACCCTAACAATGATGCCCGTTTTCGATTTCTCAGTGTCGAAAATTGGTGCTCATATATGTCGTCGATTGGTTATTCATATTTTTGAGGTATCGGAATTTGATACATCTGCTTTGTGTTTTTATTTATTTCATTTGAATTATTTTACATTTCAATATTCGTTTTTTTGGTTGTTTATTTAAATTAAAGCTACATAGATTCAGAAAATGAATATTGCAACCACATAAAAATTCCCTTTGAATTCGAAAAGTATTCGTCATTCTCATTAACACGCTATTATGTCGAATATTACCCTCCTGTCAAAAATCCCATGTAAATGGAGTAAAATTATCGCAAAATTACAGCAATAATTGCACTGTAGACCGGTAATTGCACAGTTCATATCCATGGCAATTCCATTGTATACTTTGATAATACAGCGACAATTTATAAGTAACGTCAGTTTGACAAGTAATGTCAAAAATATTATGTATTAAAAATGTCTCGTTTCGGTCGGGCTTCATTACAAGGTATTGAAGAAGATGTGTTGGAAAACGAACCAAATAACACAAAACAGAACAGAAAATACGTGTGGCGTTGTTTATGAGCTTCTGTGCTGAGAAAAACTATACTTTGGATGAAAAAACACAAATTAATGTTCTGGCAAAAATGTTAACGGACTGTGCATTCAATATACGTAAGCAGAATGGCGATGAGTACAAAGAATTTACTGTTGAAACGATTTGGAACGTAACCGCTAAATTACTGATGGAAAAATATTTCACTGAATACAACATCAATTTGAACCCTTTTATTAATATTGATTTCGAAGCAGCCAGAGATGAGAAAATGCCAAGAGGAAACAACCACAAACAGATCCAGAGAAGAGAAAGGAAATTGCAGTTTTTCTGAGGTACGATGAAAACACCACAGATGGTTTGCAGAAAAAGGTATTTTTTGTTTTTGCTTTTGAATTAGCTTGGCGTGGTGGAGAAAGCCACAAGTGGTGGAGAAAGCCACAAAGAAGAAGAAATTCCTGTGTTTACTAAGACGATGCAAGTAGGGGAAAAACCATGCGCTTCATTGAAATGGCTAATAAACAATAAAATCAATCCTCATTTGTGTCCAATTCGACTGTACAAAAAATTCCCAGAAAAGCGGTTTGGAATAAGAACAAAACGACTCTTTCTCACTGTAAATCCCGCTTGGAAGTTGAACAGAATATGGTATAAAGATATTCCTGCTGGACGAAATACAGTAGGCAAATGGACTGTTCTACAAGCCAAAGCTTCTGGTTCAAATACAGAGAATATCAAGCTTACTAACCATTCGTTACGAGCTACGGCAGTCTCCAATCTCGCAAAAAAGGGGGTGGGCGAGCAGCAACTTATAAAAATCACGGGCCATTCAAATTCTAAAATGGATGAAGATCACCATGAAGAAATAGTCAAAAAAATGCGTGGCAATGACGTACAGCATTCTCAAACATCCTCTTCAGCCGTTAATGCACCGATAGCTGGATTGTCTTACCAGAATACGTATAATAATTGTGTATTTCACTGCAGTTCCTGCAACTTTTGATTTAGTTCAACCTTGAATAAATAGTTTCATTATATTTTTACGTATACTTTCATAATATATAAATGAAAAATATTAAAACAAACGTATTTCTGCGTCTCTTCGTTTTTTCCAGTTACGGGATGGTTATTGATGACAAGCTAAGAATTTATAAATTAATAACTTCAGTTCGACAAGTTGACGACAGTTTATTCGGGAAATATTCCCCCGAATTACACTTACAAAATAACCGGATAATTTCGCATTCGGTCATTTTCATAGTTTGGAGAAAGAGCCCTCCACCTTCGGTATCGGGCTCTTTCTCCAATAAATAATAGTTTGAAAAAACTAAAAAACACGCTTTTATAGAAAACCAGACTAAAAAAATTGAAAATAAGAAAAAAAATTATTTTATTTAAAAAAAAGCGTGGGGTGCATGGTATGGCCCTGGTTTGTAATGTACTATATAATTATTGATACCATGCACCCCACGCTTCTTTTAAAATAAAATACATTTTTTTCTTATTTTCTATTTTTTTAGTCTGGTTTTCTATAGAAGCGTGTTTTTTAGTTTTTCAAACTATTATTTATTTCCTAATTTTTAGTGTGGTTCATTTATAAAAGCGTGTTTTTTATTTTTTTTAAACTACAATTTTTATTATTTTTTTGCATATTAAAAAATGGAATAATCTTATCAAATTAGGTAATCATAATCTTCGACCCCAAAAACCCCCACATACCAATTTTGAATAGAATCAGACCATAATCACAAAACTCGGCCGCCATTTTAAAGCCGATATCTCGAATTTTTCAATTTTCACAAAAGAATCATAATATTCGACCCCAAAAACCCACACATACCAATTTCGAATAGAATCAGACCATAATCACAAAACTTGGCCGCCATTTTGAAGCCGCCATCTTGAATTTTCCAATTTTACAAAATAATCATAATATTCGACCCCAAAAACCCCCACATACCAATTTTGAATAGAATCAGACCATAATCACAAAACTCGGCCGCCATCTTGGAATTTTCAATTTTTACAAAAGAATCATAATATTCGACCCCAAAAACCCCCACATACCAATTTTAATAATAATAGACCCTAATCACAAAACTCGTCCACCATTTTGGTGCCGCCATCTTGAATTTTTCAATTTTGACAGAAGAATCATAATTTCCCACTACAAAAACCCTCGGATACCAATTTTGAAGCGAATCGGACCTTAATCACAAAACTCGTACGCCATATTGGAGCCGCCATTTTGTTTTTGCTTCACACAAAAATTTCTTAATGCATTGTCACCGGAATGATGTACACCTGCCAAATTTCTAATCATTCGGACGTCTGGAAGTGGGTCAAAATCGCGCCCAAAGGAGTCGGTTACAAACATACAAGTGAAGCTAAAATAAAGCGTTTAAAAATGAAAATGAACTCACGCAGTTTTTTGACAACACGCTGTTATGCAAAATTATCGGTAATTTTGATGCACTTGTGCAATTACTTACGATAATTGGGACATTTACCTCATGTATTGTAATAATAATAATAATAATTCTTTTTACACGCTTTATATTGGCTTCACTTCTATGTTTGTAACCGTATGTTTGTTTGTAACCGACTCCTTTGGGCGCGATTTTGACCCACTTTCAGACTTACGAATGATTTGAAATTTGGCAGGTGTACATAATTCCGGTGACAATGCATTAAGAAATTTTTGTTTGAGACAAAAACAAAATGGCGGCTCCAATATGGCGTACGAGTTTTGTGATTATGGTCCGATTCGCTTCAAAATTGGTATCTGAGGGTTTTCGTGGTCAGAGATCAAAACTGGAGAATTCAAAATGGCGGATCCAAAATGGTAGACCAGTTCTGTGATTATGGTCCGATTCTATTCAAAATTGGTATGTGAGGGTTTTTGGTGTCCAATATTATGATTCTTTAGTAAAAATTGGAAAATTCCAGATGGCGGCTCCAAAATGGCGGACGAGTTTTGTGATTATGGTCCAATTCTATTCAAAATTGGTATGTGGTGGTTTTTGGGGTCGGAGATTATGATTATTTTGTCAAAATTGGAGGATTCAAGATGTCGGCTCTAAAATGGCGGACGAGTTTTGTGATTATGGTCCGATTCTATTCAAAATTGGAGAATAATAGTTAAAAAAATTAAATAATAATAATAATAGTTCAAAAAACTAAAAAACACGCTTTAATAGAAAACAAAACTGAAAAGTTGAAAATAAATGATAGTTTAAAAACTAAAGAACACGCTTTAATAGAAAACTGAACTAAAAAGTAGAAAATAATCTTAAATGAGTTTGAAATAAGAATACAGTGATTAACAACAATTTCATTCCATCGTTGAAAAGCGTGGAGTGCTTTTTAAGATATTTTCATAATGATTCTACTTTTACCAATATCTGTCCATGAAATATTAACAACAATTGACATCAAGCACCCCACGCTTTTTTACGATGAAATAAATTTGTTGTTAATCACTGTATTCTTATTTCAAACTCATTTAAAATTATTTTCTACTTTTTAGTTTAGTTTTCCATTAAAGCGTGTTCTTTAGTTTTTAAACTATCATTTTTAAATAGTGCTGTACGAACGTAACTGAACATCACGGACGTCCCTGTCCATTCTTCCCCGAGAAGCACTAGTGTTCTCGTCCGGTACCTAACGGATCTTTGGTCATCGGTGAATAATGCTTTGTGCAAGATAAACATTGTTTTCCGACTTAATCAACAAGGAAGTCGAAGAGTTATCCAGTGCAAAAATGGCCATTCGAATGCGCTTCGCTGATCTTCTGCTAATTTCGAACCGTCAGATCGCCGCGAGAACGTGCCCTTTGTCGGGCGTCGAGAGCCGATCGCAATTTGTGAAATGGACGATGTGATGGCCAGAAAATGGTCGAGTTTAATGATACGGGTCACCGGAAAGGAAAAATAACCTAGGCAGACAAGATAAAGAAATCGCATAGAACCGAACATTTACATGCAGATTGTTTTCTGGTCGATAAATCCGGCGATAATAGCCTTCCGACAAAAACTCAGTTACTCCACTCGACAGAAAGGGCTAAGAAAAAAGTATCTAGATCAGAGCAGAAAAGACTTGGTGAACAGATGAATTGAAAAGACGAAGTCATAAAATTGTTTTTTCAAAACAACTTGGGAGCCTTGAAATTTATAACCTTAACGGAATAATATTTGGGGCTTTGCGCTTTTGCCAGCAATATGATGAAACAGCAATAAGATAAGATATTCCACTGTATTCACTGTATAGCAAAAGGATATTCTACTACCAAAAAAGTATGTTACGAAAATTATTAACTTCGTCTAGTATTCTGGGAGCTAGCGACAGAAAAAATGTGCCAAGTTCATCACATTCCTAACGATGATTTTTCTTCGATTTTAGTTATGGACCGCTTACAGCGCATCACTAGAACTTTTGATGTTGGGAATTTATAAAAAAAATTATATACCTTTTTGTTGTAAAACTTTCCATTTTTGGGGGTGCCACCATTGGTTATTAATTTTTTTCAATATTCAATATACAATGTAATTTGGCAACTTATTTGTTAAATAATTAATTAAGCACACACTTTACGGTTGGTAGCTTTTCATATGTTGTTCCCGACATCCTCACTAATGTACAGTAAAAAGTAGCCGTCATCTCCCAATTTTCTGAAGCTAAAATTTAATATTACTCCACTAATATACGTAGAGCGTCAGGTGAGCACTAAACTTACCGATTAACTGTTCTCCCGTGATCTATCTCTCTCTATCATTCAAATATGATATTTTCGATCCAATATGAAGGAAATCAAAAGATAAACTTATATTTCTACTCTAACCAAGATTTTAAGCAGGAACTCATTTATAAAAATGGGCATTTCGTCAATTTACTAAAAAACGTAATATTTTCGTATTTGATGAAATTTACACTTATTTGAGGTTGTAATATAAATATATGTTGATTGGGTAAGCTTTTTTTTCTATATAAACGTTATCAAAGTTTATTTAACAAAAAATTTCGCGGATTTTGGAGCATTTGTTTATTTTTTTGTTTTTGGCGAAATTTTATTATTTATTTAATTTTTTTCATAAAACCAATTAAACGTCTTTGAAGTACAGATTACAATTTTCGGGAAAAATATTGATATCACATTTTCAACTAGAGTTTTTAGTATTTGAAGCATGGCCTGAAAATTCAAATTTGTCATTTTATGAAATCATTCAATATATTGATCACTGTATTTTTTTAAATAAATTTTAAGATTTTTTTTCATTTGCGCACCTCGTCAAATGTCAGTTTGGGAGTGAACTGTATACATTTCAGATGTCAATTTTGAAGATATAAAGATATAAAGAATTGATTTTATAAAAAATTCTACTTTGACGTAACTTCATATATGTACTATTCCTATTCATATTTTTTTCACATTTGAAAACATGACATCTCGTTAGATACTTTTTCTATTTGAATTTTTGCCAGTTCAATTTGATCAATTAGATCGAAAGTTATAACAAATCAAGTGAAGCGCTCTCGTGGCTACGTGCTCCTCGAGAAATACCCTTTAGTGGCGCCGCCTCACATTTTCGTACGTTAGAAAAAAAAATCTGCAGCTTACAGTTTTCATTTCTAAAAAAAATGTCCACCTTTTTTATGTAAAATCTTCCATTCTTTCGAATGGCGGTATCAGTTTTCCAAAAAAATTATCTTTTTTTTTCAAGATATTCAATAAACAGTGTAATTTTGCAACTTATTTGTTGAATAATAAATTAAACACACTTTACGGTTGGTAACATTTTATATGTTATTCCTAACATCATTACTAATGTACAGTAAAAAGTTACCGCAGTCCCCTAACTTTCTGAAGCTAAAATCTAATATTACTCCACTAATAGGGGTTCGTAAAATCAAGACATTAAAAGAACTCAATCAAAAAAAAATACGTATTTACCAGTTTTAAAGATACAAATTTATTGAATGTTCAGGGGATAGTTTCAAACCCTTGGGATTTGAATTTCGAAAAACCCCTTCTTAGTGGGTATTTAATAATAATGATAATAATAAATTGTCTTTATTCACCATAGCATACAAGGCCAAAACTAATGGTAATAGTAAAATGAAAGATACAACCCCTTAGTAGAAATTTACACCATGAATTGAAACCAATGACCTACTATTATATTCATAGCTTGAGTGGTTTTGGCTCGGCGATGATGAATATTAGTCAGTTATTCAGGACATGTTATTATTAGAAGCTTTTATTTAACTCCACATTTGTATGTAAGTTTATTTCAAATCTTGCAAGTGAATTTTGACCCACTTCTAGATGTCCGATTCACGTGAAATTTGGCAGGTGTTCATAATTCCGGTGACAATGTATATGGCATTTTGCTAGAACAAACAAACAAAATGGTGGCTCCAATATGGCGGACGAGTTTTGTGATTATAGTTCGATTCTATTCAAAATTGATATGTGGGGGTTCGGGGAATGTTTTTAGAAAAAAAAAAAAATGGTGGCTCCAATATGGCGGACGAGTTTTGGTTATAGCGCTATTCCAAAAAAATTGGTATGTGGGGGTTTTGGGGTCAAGATCATGATTTTTTTGTCAAAATCATTAATTCGATATGGCAGCTCCAATTTGGCGACGTGGTTTGTTATTATGGCCCGATTCTATTCAAAATTGGTATCTGGGTTTTTCGGGGTCGGAGATTATCATGTTTTGATCAGACTTTAGTTATTTGACATCGTGTCAAGCAGGACATTATAGCGCTTACAAAACTCGAAGATGTTTTTTTTTCAAAAATTTCATTATTTGATCACACTTTAAATTTTGCTGAGTTATTCAAGACTTTATACTGATTGATCATTATAAAAGTATTCATCTTATGTATATTATTATCTGACAAAAAATATTGCATATTTTCCCTTTATTACTTGACCGGGCCCTTCCTAATGGTCATGTAATGTAAGCGTGCGAAAAAAAGTATCGAGTTATCGAGAGAAATATCCGTTTTGAGATCCCCCGAGCCAATCGACCTGAAATTTGGTATGAAAATACAGTTTCTGCCCTGAATGCGACCGAGACGGCCGCTCACCCGGACTTCGACTAGGACGACCGACCCGCGTTTGGTGCAGGAACGCTCAATTGACTGGAGTCAAATATTTCACTTGGTCAATTGACCGGTAAATTGACTGTTGAATTGACCGATCAAATTGACTTCGTACTGCCCTAAAAATGTTTTATTTCTAAATAATCCCATTCTCCGAGGCTCGTGTCAGTCAAGTTCTGGGGTGTCCTCTCAGTTGATTTATTCTTCATACTTCTGAGAGTAAAGAGATCGGAAATTTTCACCGAGAAACTGACAAAAAAATTGCGATCGCCAATAAATTAAGTTTTGATTTTCCAATTCTTGCGACCCGCTTCTTTGTAAGATTCCGTAAGATTTTAGCTCCCCCCACCCTCAAAAATCATACCTTATTCCAAAAATTTCAAAACTTCTCGAGCTCCCACACTCTAAAATACGTTAAAACTTATAGAGTAGTTTTTTGAATGTTCGAATCTTGTCATCCTCGAATTAGATTTCCGTAACAAAATATTAAATTCTAAAATAAGATCGTAAAAATGTAAGAAAATTAAAATCTTACGTGGGAAAATCAGAAAAGATGCTTTTTTATCGCAGATTGTTAAGTGGCGAGTCATATCGACGACAAAAGAGCGTGTTTTGTCAAAGAATGGTCAATTCACTTTCTAATGATTCCATTTTTCTAGTTTCAAATGGCAAAGTTAAAACTTCCAATTAAATCACTTTAGGATTGGCTGTAAAAAGGTTGACCAACAGCAAAAAGATTATGAACATTCTGAACAAATACGGTTACTGCTGTAGTTACTCCGTGTTACTTTTTCCAATACAGATCAGTCAGAAATGTGTCCAGAAGACATTGTGAGTTCGAATCTCTTCACTGGCGTTGCGTTCGATAACCTCAACAGGTTTGTCGACACAGACAGTGAAAAAGATACGTTGCATGATACAGTTGGTATCATTTTCCAAAATGTAATCACCGGAAAGACACAGCACTGTGAATACCGATCTGAAATTGTTGAAATTGAAATCGATAGTCGGTCAAGTACCTCTCTCTCTCAGTCAGTTGAGTATCCGTCACAGTCGTTTGAGTACTCCTGACCAAGGTTCCAAATAACGCAGGCGAAAACATGATGCTGTTTTTGCGGACTAGTTAGTTGTGAGCACATTTTACTTACACTCGGAATTGAGTTTCAAATGTGATCAAATGATGCGATTTTCGAGTGCTTGTAAGGGGACGATTGTCACGCTAGAAACTTGTAAGCAAATTTTTTTGGCTTTATATAATGTCAAATAATACTGCAAGGGTCAAGTGTGATCAAATTGGCTTTTTTATTTTCTTATTTTACATGTTATAGACATTCCGGCTAATAGCAAGATAATGTAATAGATGGAAAATAAATGTTAGTAATACATTGAAAAGACACGCATACCAGGAAATATATAAATATTGAAAAGTTTTATCTTGATTGCGATTCTGCAATTGATTTCAAAGGAAAGTGCTGAATAATAACAATTTTGCTGACAATATCACCAATGCTCAATCGAATGAACAACACAATAATTTTCATTTCCATGAAAATCCCCACCTAAGACAGTCCTTTGGAACAATTAGATGGATGTGCTCCACACATTTCCCTCTTGAAATTTTAGATGAATTGAATATCTTGTCAATTTGACCCACTTTTCGACACCACAGACAACTTTTTTTTAAATTCCCGCCAAATCTGAGGTCACGTGATATAAGTCGATATAAGTCGCAACGGATTCTTCAGTTGTCAGACATGCGGAAACGAATCGCCATTAGAGTTTTTTCAGAAATTTCAATAACAATTTTTTTCCCATATGTAGCCAACTTCATGACGTATATGATTTTCAGAACCCTTGCTGTTACATTGGTTCGTATCTAACAGTTATATCAGAATTCCACGACAATTGTGATGACATGACACTTCAAAAACATGGTGTTTTCCAGATTATAATCAAGTTCCGATGATAATCGTGGATGAGCGTTTCACTTCGCACATAAACATGTAAATTATAAGTCTCTGAAATCTGACTCACTATTTCATGCTGAATATGTTCACAATTTTTTTGGCAAATATAAACATCGAAAATAAACCATACTGAAATGAAATCAGGTTCATTCAGTGATCTACATCGGTGTCCGTGAACATATTCCTCAATTATGTAACAGCAAGGGTTTGACAAAATCCTATTTTTTAAATATAGTGCCCTCTGGTGAGAAGAAAATGAGAAAGTTCTGTCATTATCATTGAAATGCAAATGTTTCAGTATAGTCAAGCTATTCATAAGAAAAAAAAATGATGAAATGAAAAAATAGTTGGGAAAATATTCAAAAAAAATAGCTATTTCCAGTTTTTTCGAATTATCTCTTGAAACTTCGTTTATGTATGTATTATATAAAATTGAATTCTAAGTAACTTTTTCAAGTAACTTTTTTTGATATCTTGCCATCTTACCCCACTTTTCGCCTTTTCATAGCAATTTTTTCAATTTGCCGCTATATTAGCGATCACGTTACATGTGTCAAAATCGATTTTTAGGTAATCGGACATGCACAAACTTTTCCCCAGAATATTTTTTCCAATACTCCAATAATAAACTTTATTCCCATATGGTGCATACTTTTTGGCGGTACTTTTTTATATATATATATATATATATATATATATATATAGAATTGGTAGTTTTATTTGCTGACTAGAAAGGAATTAAGTGATTGGTATTTGGGTTATGCAGCAGGCCAATAGGTGTACCATTTTACACAGATACCAAGCTTTCGATAATATTTATTATCATCATCAGGGATGCTACAAAGTACGAAGACACATATGAATATATAATAAGGGGACGAAATTAGTCAAAATTGGTTTTTTTTCCTTTTGATTTTATTTTTCTCATAGCGGCAATTGTTTTGACCATTTAAAAAAAATTACATCTTGAAAATTTTTGCTGAAAGTATACGTTTTTAAGGTCGGCTAAGAATTTCAAATCTTGGGGAGTACTATAGATTGGACGTTTTCGAGCACCTTCAAATATTAATTTTAAAGCTGATTTTTTTTTTACAATCTATTAACACAATTATGAGCAGATATAAACCACAAGATATATGAAAATACCAATGAATATATTGTTACTAGCATACTTAGTTAATAGGGATAATTAAAAAAAATAAAAAAAAAATAAAAATGTTTACTCATTGATCAGCCTAAATATCTCCTCTGATTGGTAATTTAATTCAAAATATTGAACTGAAATAAAATAAAATAGAAATTTTTGTTATGAATTTCGAATTGTGTCATTACAACAATATGATGAGTGTTCATAATAAATGTTGTAAAACAAGTTTTTTTTCTAATGAAAATATATTTTTTGGTTAAATTATTGTTACAAAAATAAGTACAGTACGCTACTGCGTT
Source organism: Gonioctena quinquepunctata (assembly GCA_018342105.1). Taxonomy (NCBI): domain Eukaryota; kingdom Metazoa; phylum Arthropoda; class Insecta; order Coleoptera; family Chrysomelidae; genus Gonioctena; species Gonioctena quinquepunctata. The sequence continues at coordinate 147,643 of JAFIRS010001781.1, read as the reverse complement.
GTTTATCTCGCACAGGGCTGACGATGTGACGGTTTTTTATTCGAGTCGAAGGAGGAGTCATTTATTGAAAGAAGTAGTAATTCATATTGACGAATTCAAGATTAATTTTGAGTGCAGTGCGGTACATTTTAATGGTAAACTGTGATTGAGTATTTCATTGTCCGAGTGCATTATTGTATTGTGTTTCCGAATTGTAATAAACGGACATTGAATTTATCGAGTATATTTTAATAAAAACGGGTCCAGTTTCGTAACATACATATTAATTAAGTATACTAGTAACAATATATGCATTGGTATTTTTATGTATCTCGTGGATTATATTAGTTCGTAATTATGTCAATGGATTATAGAAAAAAATAGAGCCTTAAAATTAATATTTAAAGGTCGCTCGAAAACGTGTAATCTATAGTACTCCCCAAGATTCAAAATTCTTGAGCGATCTTTAAAAACTATACTTTGTGCTAACATTTTCAGGATGTCATTTTTTTTAAATGTACAGACATTGCCGCCATGAAAGACAAAAAATGTTACAAAAAAAAATTGAATTTTTACTATTTTCGAAATTAAAAAAATTCTTGATCTAAAACTTCAAGAGGGCTTCTCAATTACGGAAAACGTAACACAATTCCATGCGAGACTCGAAAAAAAAAATTAGTTTGTCAAAATGGGTCACCCTAATATATATGTATATAAAAATTGAAGATTTGTAGTTTCTTGAACCTGAGAGTATATTTTCGGTTTGTTTTTCTTGGGTAATTTGGTTCGTGGATTTGACTTTTATAAAAGAATCAGGCTTGTGTTATGTGATAAATATGTAATTCAGCTTTCTACGTTTCGACGGGTGAACTCTCGTCTTCTTCAGGAATACAAATTGTTATCTTCATACATAGATTTCGTTATGACATTTTTCTATAGGAAACTAACATATTTGTGTGCGAATTGCTTTCTGCACTGATTGTGGCAGGAGTTTCTTTGTTATGTTTGTTTATTCCTGAAGAAGACGATGGTTTGCCCGTCGAAACGTAGAAAGCTGAATTACATATTTATCACATAACACAAGCATGATTCAATTAGAAAAGTCAAATCCACGAACCAAATTACCCAAGAAAAACAAGCCCAAAAATTGAGGTGTATAACCCTTTAAACCCTACAATTGAAATCTTCCGAAAATTGCAAATGATTTAGAGAGAATTCGAAGCGGGCAAATATCCGATAAGGAATTTGGAATTTCGTAAATAATCACTACGGAATTTAATGGATAGTTTCAATGACCATTGTAACTTTGTACCTACCTAGAAATAATTTTCAAATCATGATTGAGTGTGGCCCAGAGAGTAAGGAACATTGGATTCAAAATCTGATCTACTGTTATTTTTCAAAAGTTACCACTACACAAAATCACTAAAATATTTTTTTCATAGATTTGAAATACAAATTACAATACTTGTCCGTCACTTTGGAACCACCATTTCAAAACATCGAATAATCGATAACATTCTGTCCAAATCCTTACCAAATGACACATTCATGGCATATGGCATACATCTTGAAAATAGTTTGAAAAAATTAACAATTAACAAGCTTAACAATTTTGTATTAATAGACACAACGTCAAATATAAATAAAACAGGTGGGGTTGTTCAATTCTAAAAAACCAAACACTGTAGGATAAGCAGGCACAACGTCAAAATATAAAAGTACAAGGATATGGTGACCAACAACATGCATATTAATACAACATATTAATAAAAATCTCAAACTTTCCCCAAATACTTCTGTTAACAATTTTGGACAATAAATCACCAAACTAGTCCGCTATTTCGAATCATTGAAAGCTAACGAAAACAAAATGGAGAAGCAGGAAGCCAAAATAAAATGTTACCCAAATTTCGAATATTCTACCCTCAAATTAGTAAAATTAGTAAATCACCTGTATCGTTCGGTATCAATTCTCCATCAGCAATCAATTGGTAGAGATTGTCATGAGAAATGTTGGAGGGATTGTTATATTCTCATTTTTTTTATGATTCACTGCTTAAAAAAATATTGAATAGAGTTGCAGAATCCCTCTGAAGTGCGGGGGACAATTAACCATCCATCTGAGTTAGAATTTCCATCTTCCCAAGAAGAAATTATAGGTAGTAAATGAGCTCGTTATATTTTCATGGCATCTGAAGAGGACACAGAAGATGGAGAATCGAAAAAAAAGGATGGAGGCTTGCTCGCACTAGGCTAGTAATTTAGTCAAGAAGCGAGTAATTTAGTAGCTAAAATACTCGCTACTGCCCAAAAATCGTTCACATTACGGTCGTGCACAGTACACAGGTGGTATTTTGCGAAATGAACAGGCTGCAACGCAATTTTTTTTTTTTTATTTATTTATTGTACACAAAATGATACAGTGATACAGAATAAAAAAAAAATATATACCAAGTATGATACAAAGATAAATTAGGTTAATAACATAATAATAAAGAATAATAAAACAAACAAATATGAATGAAAACAAACATTATATAAGGGACAGGGTATAGATTGTGTACAGAAAGCACCTAAGTGACTTAACACTTGTGTTGTGCTACAAAGTAATGTTAATTGATCTAAAATTACAGTTGTAAAGTACAGAAAGTAAAGAATTAAATAGTGGTTTTATATCATGTTAGTGTAACTATTGATGTTCTAGTATTTTGATAAATTTGAAGTAATTTGCGAAGATGAATTTTTTTTTTTTTTTTTTAATTTTCCGGTTTTAAAGGTTTTGGAACGTATAAGTTAAGAAACGGTGACAAACATTTTTGTTGAATTTTGGAGTGGGTAGCAATTTGTTTGTATTGCTTCTAGTGGTATAAGCTGTTGGAACAGAATTCTGAAGTATTTTATTTTTGAATGCATACATACATACACTGTGAAAATATAATGTACGGATATTACTAATGTCTTCTGTATATATAAGGTTTGTATGGAAAGATCTTTTTTTCTTCAAAATTATTTTTAGAATATAGTTTTGTATTGTGTTCAGTTTTTGTAAAGAATTCTTGTACATTGCCCCCCACACCAGAATACCATAACGAAAAAGTGATTCAGCTAGAGATTTGTAAATAAGTATCAGTAGATTTTTCGCTAAAAACTGTCGTAGCTGGTAAAATTTGTATATTAGCTTCCTCACCTTTTTTGTTAGATAGTCAATATGATTGTTCCACCTTAGATTTTCGTCAATAATTATGCCCAGGTATTTCACCTCGTTAGTTTCTTTAATTTCATCTTCTCGTTAGTTTCTTTAATTTCATCTTTCATACCTGGAACTTTAATACTGGAGAAATAAGGTCTGTTTGTTGCTGATATAGAGAAGGCGAGATAGTGGGTCTTACTAGCGTTTAATGAAAGGCGATACAAACTCAGCCATTTATTAATTGCTTCCATGCTCTGCTGGACATAATTTTTAGTTTCAAGCCATGTGTTTCCACTCAAGATTGCAACCGTATCATCAGCGTATGATATAATTTTTGCTTTCCCGTTTAAACAGAGCAATGAATTTATATAAGCTTGAAAAAGTATTGGACCAAGAACGGTTCCTTGGGGGACCCCCATTCTTATAGTCATAGTTTCACTTATGGTATTGTTTATTTTAACACATTGTTCCCGATTAGCCAAGTAACTGCTAAAGACATCCAACACTGCACCACGTATACCAAAACGTTCCAGTATGTCCAATGAAGTGAATAAGCTTGTAAACCGTATGGTAATGGATATTTTAGAAGAGATGGATGAAAAAAATTGTGTGATATAGAAAATAATGGCTGAACATTCCACAAAAGCTTATAAACCTTATGGTAATGGCTATTTTAGAAAAGGTGGATGAGAAAATTTGTGTGATAAAGAAAAAGAAGGCTGAACATTCATGTAGATATTAAGACGCAAATTTTAAAGTTGTTTCTTCGTTCCAGCGGTACGACATTTTTGCGGCAGCTAATTCAGACCGTTCGGACTTGCTTCAACCGGTGAACCAGTGAGCAGTGATTGTGGTGGGGGGCGCTACTCGCCCAAAGTAATAGAACAAAATAGATCGACTCGTCTAAATTACTTGCTAATGGATTCGACTAAATTTTGGGTGTTCAGAAACGATTAGGAACTAAATTTGGTGAATTTCAGAATTTATTTGTCGATTCTGAAATTGCCATAAATCAAGCTAACGAAACATGTGACATATTTTCATAGAAGAAGGATTAAAATCTTCCTTCATTTTGTTAAATCCCGTTTATATGAATATAAACATTTCAGAACTGATGGTATTTTTTGGATCTGGGATCCATGATCGACGAAAATATATCAAAATGTTTTGATATCCGCGATACGAAAATGCATATCGTTCACTTAGATGTGAAAGAGCGGAAAACTATCCAAATGATTTCATTTAATGTGATTCTTCAAAAATACGATGAAAAAAAAGGCAAATAGATAACCGTTCCGGATTTACAAAAAATATCAAAGAAGACTGAAGACAAAAAAAAATTCAAAAACCATCGAAGCAAAATATGAATGTTCAAATGTGTATCAATCGAATTCAAGAAAGTACAATTTCGGTCAATGCGATTCTAAAATAATAACAGATTTGTTAAGCTGCCCTCCAAACATTTTGGAAAGTATATCGAAATATGTTCATCCCTAAAAAATTGACAGAACTTATCTGTTGGGGTTAAAACTACTAACAACATGAAATTTCGTGATCCTTCCAAAACTCACAAAGCTGCATCCACTATATAAAACCCTTTTTGTTAATCATTTCCAATTATAACATATATGAAATGAGAAGTAGATTCCATTCGGACCAGCTATTGCAGAAACTCGCTTTGTAACACCTCTAGGAGATACAACTATGATTAGCACTCCGGAACTATTTCCAACTATCTGAAAAGTTTCATTCACATTGGTCTGGCTATTTATATGAAATGACAAAGATATCTCACACTGAGCGGAAGAGAAAATAAATTAGGGAAAGGTGTCTGGTTGGTTAGCAGTTCAAAGAAGAACTCGAAACCAACATTACTGTTGAAATCCAAATCAAAGGACAACTCTCGTAGTTCGTATGAGAACTTTCCATCAAAAGCGTCACTAAAGATACAATGGGCCAAAAAAAAAAGTGTCATCGTAGGCCACAGACTAGAAATACACAAGACGAACGAAATTCAAGAGAGATGGAATTCAAATAACTCAGAAAGAGTGCTTTTAGATTATGCAGAACGAAGAGCGAGGAAATTTCCAATTAAAAATATGTAGCCAATCACAACTCACTATCGAATATTTAAAATGTTAAAATTACTGATCCGCATCAAGGTTATTTATTTGATGGGATTACGGCAGTACCTCCATCTTGAAATCCTCTGTCTCACATCATTCATTGTCCACTGTTTCCAAATGGCGGGAAATCCGTTCCCATCCGGTATTGGGGATTGGCAGATAGTCTTGCTCTAAGGAATACTGCATCCCTTATTATTTTTGCTTCCACCTCTATGACGGCAGAACAATCACAACATAGAATGTATCATTCACATAATGTTCTGGGTAGGCCTTGTTACTAACTCCATTATCACAATTTAAATTGAAAATCTCTGCCCTGGCTGAGAATCGATCTCGGGACCTATCAGTCTCGAGTCGGACGCTGCGCCACTCCAACCCCCCCCCTATCTTGAAAAATAAATAAAATCTTGAAATCCATTTTTGATGACAGTTGATATGGTCCAGAGCTGCCAACTTTATAAATCTCGAAATCAATCAGGGAATTCAAAAATATGGATATTATTTTTACATAAGACGACTTTCAATACTACATATTATTAAAAAAAGCAACTTATTAATCAATAATTTATTTTATATTAATTTTTTCAACCTTACCTTATAGCGCTTTTTGATGAATAAGAATTTTTCCGAATTAAAAAAAAATGGGATATGATTATCAGTTATATTGGGGTTGAAACTACATGAAACCATTCTAAATCATTACTGAAATCCATCCAACAATACTTTCGACACTACATATTATGTTTATGACGCAAATATAGCCGATCATTTCGTCATTTCTTCTTCGTTTCAATTCGTTCACAAAATTCCTACATCGAAACGATTTTCTTATAGAAATTTTAGTCAGATTAACTACAATCTTTTTCAAACAGATCTAGTGACTACCGTGGGACGAAATTTATTCCATCGAATCAATAGATGATAAAATTGCATTCATGAATAGTAATATAATATCTTTGGCTGATGCACACGCTCCGTTGAAGACGTCACGATTCAATAATGATAAGAAAAAGTACACTCCTTGGATAACCGATAACATAACATACATGCAAAAAATACGTGACAATGCCTTGAGACGATACAGAAGAACTCGACAACCCGTACACTTTGAATATTATAAACAACTCAGAAACTTCACTTCATCTTCTATCAAGAGAGAAAAAAAAGCATACTTAGAATTTACATTCCGAAATTCGGATAGCAGACAACAGTGGCAAACATTTAGGAAACTTGATATCTTGAAAACTAGCCAGATACAGCTGCCCGATAACCTAAAAAACGTAGATACTCTTAACAATTTTTTTATTAATGCATCAAAAAATGACCGACTCCCGAACCTGAAATAATAGATTTCTACTCTAGCAGGAAGAAAGAAAGCATTAATAATCTATTGCATTTTTCTCATGTAACAGATGTTGACGTTTTGGCTATAATAAAAAATATAAAACAAAGGCTTTTGGTTCTGATCACATTAACATACATTTATTATTGCTTTGCTGCCCATATATAATTATTCATATAACTCATATAATGAATGAATGCTTGGACCAATCGTACTTTCCTAGAGCCTGGAAGCACGCCCTAGTTCTCCCATTAGCCAAAATTAAACAACCAACAGAATTCAGTCACTTACGAAGTATCAGCATACTACCTACTCTGTCAAAGGTTCTAGAGAAAATACTTGAATTACAAATACGAAAACATCTTCATACGAATGTAGTACTTCCAATGCATCAATCTGGGTTCAGAGCTGGTTACAGTTGCTCGTCAGCTCTCTCTGCGATTTCTGATGATATTATCAAATCACTAGATGACAATGAAATATGTGCTCTAATCTTGATTGATTATTCAAGAGCTTTTGATACCTTGAATCACGATATCCTGATTTCTATGTTACATTTTATTGGCTTTGATCCTTTTGCATGCTCTTTCATGAGGTCCTATCTATCTGACAGGTCTCAACAAGTAAAGATAGATGACTCTATTTCTATCCCATTGGAAATATTTCAAGGAGTACCGCAGGGAAGTATCTTAGGTCCTCTATTGTATACTATTTATACTAGCAACTTCTCTTCACACATTGATCATTGTAAATATCACTTCTACGCAGACGACACACAGCTGTATTATTCATTCAATTTTTCTGATATACGTGAAGCTAATGAACTTATTAACTCTGATTTGAATAAACTTCTTGATGTCACTAATGTGCACTTATTGAAAATCAACTCGAATAAATCTGTTGCGATATTGTTTGGATCTGATAATCAAAGAACTGAGGCCATCGAAATAATGAATATCCGAATTGGAAATGATAGAATTGAAATCAACAATACCTGCAAAAACCTTGGATTGATTATGGATTCCAAATTACGATTCAAAGATCATATAACTTGGAAGTTGAGAAACGCATATACCTCGCTGAAGTTCATTTATAGCCAAAGACACTTTTTGAATGGGAAATTGAAAATACAGTTGTGTGATAGTCTTGTACTCTCTCATTTTAATCACTGCGATATCGTTTATGGCCCCTGTATTGACACTGTCAACGTCAAACGGATCCAAAAGACGCAAAATTCCTGCTTAAGGCTGATATACGGAATAAAACGCCCTCAGCGTATCTCGCATAAATTAAAAGAGGCTGGATAGCTAAGTATGTTTAATCGCAGAAAACATCATATGGTTTGCTTTTTTTATAAATTACTATTGTATAAAACACCGAAGTACTTATTCAGGAGAATTACCTTCAGAACAGATGTACACAATCTGAACTTGCGTCGGAAAAACATGATAACTATACCAAAACATAGAAAAGAAATCTTCAAGAGGTCTTTTTCTTATAATATTGCACTATTTGGCGATGTTCTGGATGTACCAAATTTTTCTTTAACCTTACAGGGATTCAGGATTTGGTACAAACGATACTTGTTTGGTCGACAATGATTTTTGATATTCTTTGTTTTTGTTTTATTTTATTTTATATCGATTTCCAATTAAATTCATGATTTTTTGTTATAATATCCTTATATACTCCTAATCTTTTGTTTATTTCTTTACTCAAGGGAGCTGTGGAAGAATTGGCTTTACAGCCTAACAGTTTTCCTATTATTCACTGAATATGAACCTAATGTTAAAATTAAAGTTTAATGTATTGTATCATTTGGTGAATAATAAAATGTATTATTATTATTATTATAACGAAAACGATTTATTGATCAATTACTTATTTAACATATGTTTTTTTCAACCTTACCACTTCTTTTGACAGTATTGGCCCAATCCCAAATAGAACATAATTTGGTAAGCGTGAATTTAATATAATCATACTGATTTAAGTTATATTTGCATCGTTTTTTTAGCTTATTTATTGGCAAATCATGTTTGCATTCAAATTGACTCAACTTATAAAAAGGCGACCCTGTTTAAAGGACAAATTCAGAGCTGGCAACTATCTTACATCCATTTTAAAGGTCCGAGTCAATAAAGCGGCAATCCAAACTTATCTGTGTATATATAATCTGTGATCGAGCCTACGTGGTGGACAGCGTTGTGCTATGTTATAAAAGTAACATTTGTGTTACCATCGCCATGTCATCTTACGGTGTTACAAAATCTCATAAAATATGCCTAATATATTACATATTCTATCTGGAAAAAAAACATCTGGGAAGATAGCGTCCTCCTGAAGTTTTCTGCTTGTTTGTTCATTTATTTATTTTTAGTCGTTCGTTCTCAGCCTATTCAAATTAAACTTGGCCAACATTATGGTTTCATTTTTACCGTTAGAGGGTGTAAAACCTTTTACATCATTGATCATTTGTCTCCCTCTTCAGGTGTGAATATCATGTACAAAGGTACCTGAGTTTCTTAGACAATTAATTGGATATTCTATCTGATGGGTCGTTTAGTTGCAGAACGCTCCAGCAGTGTAGAAAGTAAGGGTGAATGCTGATAAAACACAGACAATCTCGACGGGTCGTAAGAGAAACAACCCGGAGAGGGACTATGTCTGGAAGGGAGATAGATTGGTCAGAGCAGGTCAAGTACCTCGGAGTTACATTAGATCGCCAACTCACCTGCAGACCACATGTCAAGTTGATTAAAAACAAAATACACAAAAAAATTGTTTCACTATATCCGTTAATTACCAGGAGAAGTAAACTCTCTCTAAAAAATAAAGTAATGAATCTACAAAATGGTGTTTGGACCTATCATTTTGTTCGCCTTCAGCCGCCTGGGGCCAAACCTGCAAAGCCAGCATTCGCGTCCTGGAAAGGTCGCAAATAAAGGTTCTGCGGATGAAAACCGATGCTCCGTGATACGTGCGGAACGAGGGGATACTTGATGACTTGAATTTGCCTTCCATCAGAAGCATCATTAGAGAACGCAATCAGAGAGTATTTGATTGTGCAATGGCTCACGAGAATCTTCTTGTTTCAAACGTCCCAAGCGCTCTCTGGAGTAATGGGCTACCCTATTAATCCATACAGGGTAATAAGAGAAATCCATTATTTTGAAAATTTCCTTCAGACCAGAATTTGTTTTCGGCCATTTTTGAGAAACATTATTATGGTAAGGACTTGATCAGTCAAATAAATTCGTGAATGGATGTGGCCAACTTGTTTTTATGTCGAAAGAGTAATAAGAGCTTTGGGTTCTACTCGATTTTAATAGTGATAGAAGATCCAGAATTGGATGGTCTGAGGGAACATATAAAGCTTGTATTCTGCCAGATTTTTCATTTCCTTACTTCCATGTTTTCATTATGGTCCACGATTCATCACTTGTTCATTAAATTTGTCAATGAAACCAGTATTTTTGACAAACTAGCGTCCGAATCACTTATTTACTTTACTCGCGCCATGTTACAACATATTATAATTTGGGCATTCAATCTGATAACCTGATAAATCTCCGAGAACAACACTGGTGGTGGAGTTTTCAGTGGGTACATCAGAGGCATAGGGACTCGTGGATTTCCACACTACCGACAGGTGTCCGTCCACCTTCCCAAAAAAAAAAAAGACGTCACTAACGAGTTAATTCCATGGACCCCTTGTATTTTTATTATCATACTGGATGAGTAACTAGACTCGACGTTTCACCATCCTTCTGTATATCACGTATTTCTGTCAAACGTGCTCCTCTTCAATGTCTCGACTTTAATTTTTTTAATCCTTATGACGACTACGTGTAAAAAAATATTAGTGGCTGACTGAATGAGCATTTCATTCACATGCAAAAAAATATGTAAGAAAGATAAATCTTTATTTTCCAGTAGACAACATAACATCGCATAGGAAGAGTCATACACTTGAATCTAGATAAATATAAAAACAGAGAAACATAGAAACACACAACAATTCCAAAATTCAGAATTTCAATTTTCAGATAAAACCAAAAGCTGAAGCACAGGTTTGAAGTAAAAATTATCAACCTCAATTAAAATTGTTCTAAGAACATTATAAAAGAAACATGACGACATCTCAGAATAAAAGCATATAAACAAAACATTACGGTTCTACGACATAAACTCTTCAACACTATACAGACACTTTTCGAATAGAAATTCTCGCAATTGTATTTTGAATATTTCAATACATTTACTTTCTTTTATATATTTTGGCAGTTTATTAAATACCCTGGGCGCCATAGAGGGAGGAGAGTTGAATGAAACGCTAAATTTATTAAAAGGTACATGAAGGTCATTTTTTGTTCGGGTATCAAATTGATGTCTGACTTTATTGGTACTGAATGAAGTACCTCTATTCTCGAATGAGTAAACAGAGAGTTCAAAAATAAATAATGAAGGAAGTGTTAAAATTGTATGGTACTTGAAGACATCCCTGCAACTTGTTCGGTCCGATATACCAACGAGAGAACGCAAAACTCGCTTTTGGGCAATAAAAACGTCGTGTGAGGATACAGATAAACCCCACAGGCATATACCATATCGCAATCTACTTTCAGCTTGTGCATAGTAGAGTGCAAGCAGCTGATTTATTTCCAACACTTTCTTAGTGGTTCTGAATTGATATGATAGTTAATTCATTTTTGATATCAGTGATTGACAGTGACTTCTCCAGTTTATACATGAATTAATTTGAAAACCTAAAAACGTTATAAAGTTACTATTACTAGAGACATATTGCGCTGAGGCATCATCTGAGCCGAATGTGATATCTTGACACAATTTTTGACAGTTATGAAACCTTATGGATTGTGTTTTTCCAACATTTAGAAACAGCTGATTTGCAGAATACCATTGGTGCAATCTGGAGAAAACTGTGTTATATGTCAAAGCTAGAACGGTTTTATCTGATATGATCACAGATGTATCATCTGCATATAAAGTTAATGATGCCGGTACTGATAAAATACTCAAATCGTTAATAAAAAGGATAAACAATACTGGGCCCAAAACTGAGCCCTGAGGCACACCAAAATCAATGTCCTTTATTTCAGATTTTTTGTTGTTCACAGTGACATACTGTTTTCTATACCTCAAATAATATGTTATCCATTGCAGAAGTAGGCCTCTGATACCATATTTATCCAATTTTTCGAATAATATAGAATGATTGACGCAGTCGAATGCCCTGCTAAGATCACAAAAGATTCCCACAGGGCACTCTCCTGCCTCAATGAATTCGATTATTCTATCATAGTATGAATGAAGTGCTGTTGTGGTTGATCTCTTACTAAGAAATCCATGTTGGCTTCTAGAGAAAATATTAATTTATGACAGAAAGAAGCCTGTTCAAGAACGCGTATTCAAAAACCTTCGAGAAATTTGATGGAACTGTTATTGGTTATAGTTTTCTACTGAATGTTTGTCCTTCTTTTTGAATACTGGTGAAATTCTTCCAATTTTCAACATATTTGGAAAATTGCCAGTGGAAAATGATAGATTCACCAAATGTAAAAGTGGAGTGGATAGGATATGGAGTGTTTTTCTCAAGAGAAACATGGGTACTTCATCGTGACCTGAAGAAAACTTATTTTTCAATTTTATTCGTAGTAGGTCATATAGCTCAGTCTGATCATACGGGGTAAGGAAAAAGGAGCCACATGATGTTGCGATCTTTTGAATAAAGAACATGTAAAATTCGAATGGCCATTGAAATTATGAGAACTGGTCTGTGGAGATAAACTCTGCATTGATGGTTCGAACAGTCCCCTTCTCTACATTCCAAATTATCTAACCGATTATTACATTACTATTTCTAATTGATAGCAATTAGTAATTATGTGATTCCAGCAAGTCATGATAATACAAAATGGCTTTGTTTGATAAAATGCGCACGTGACAAGAACCGAACCACGTATTCGTGATGGTTATTCATGGAAGCGTTCATGTTTAAGAGACCATATAAAAATTGAGCGAGTCCAAATGAATAACAATAGTCATCTTTTTTCGACGAATTACCGGTGATGCGTTCAGCCGAATGAAACATCCCATTATACAGTGTGTTCGATCAGTCTGAAAATTCGAATCGACATGAAATATATTTCTTGATACAGATCACTTGATCGACTTGTAAGTCAATGTGTTCTGGCGGTACTTCACAGATATAGGAAAATATATAATATAAACATTGAGTTAATAGGAGGAAAAAGAGTAGAAAAAATAACGATGTACAGAATTGATTTACAATGACATAAGATAGAACGAGGCAGGGAAGAATGGGAGAGTTTTTGTCAGAATGGAATAGACTAGAGGATGATAGCAAGGGTTGGGATTGAATGGAAACAGGTAGAATACAGTGGGAAAGAACAAAAAGGTGAAAGAAATAGCATAAGATCGGTTGAAATGGATTGAGAGAAAATAAAATAGTATATTATAGGTTGATATGGCGGACAATTTTTGTGATTATGGTCCGATTCTATTCAAAATTGGTATATAGGGTTTTCGAGGTCGGAGTTTTTTTTTTGTCAAAATTCAAAATTAAATTAGATATAAATTACAAAACTAGTTATTTAAAATTATAAAAGTTGTTTTCTGTTAGACATTCACAAAAAATAACTTCATTTTAATCGTGGATTTTTCAATTCACAGAAAAAGCTTTCTATCAATATTCAATTGGGAATGTTTCCCTTTTCATTATAAATACCTACTGAAAAATAAAAATAAATAAACGAAAAAATTTTGATTTGTTATTTCTAACCGACGAAACCAAAAAGGAGGAGGTTCTCTAGTCGACGCGTATATTTTTTTTTTATGTATGACCACGCATAATTTTCACTGAGACGACCGATTGCGATAATTCATTCTTCAGTGGATAGAGTGTACTTCGATGTTGGTCCCATTTGAATATAAAAGATCCACCCCTAAGGGTAGCAAAATGAAGGATATTGATCACTCACCCTCTGAATTCTGGTCCGTTAACCGATTCTATCAGGCATAACTTTGTAGTAGGTTCTTCGATTTGGATGATTCTTCTCTTATTAGATAGGGTATACTCATAGTTGATCATATTTGGATTTCGAATGGAATTATCCACCCTTACGGGTAGAAAAATAGGGGATAATTGATTTTCCACTTGTGAACATTGGCACACATATGTAGTTGACAATGAGAGATCGCTATTGTCATTATTTTTGTTCTCCTACATCCGTCACAATCATTGTATTCTATGAGAGGATGGAATGATATACAAAGTAATGAAATAAACTAACCAGAACATTAAAAATAATTTATATTACAACAAATAGTAAAAGTAGATAATCATATTATTTAACTGGTAATAGTTGAAGTAAGGTGGGTGAGTAAGTATTTTGGAAGTAATCAAAAAAACAAGTAGGTAGTAATTGGTAGATTTCAGGCACAAAAAATTGAAAAATAAAAACTTTAACAGAAAATTAAACCGACGAAATACGGAACTGAAAAAAATAAAATAAACCGCCTTAGTCTCAATAACTAAGCTCCTAAATTAATGTAAGTAACCAATTTTGAGTCAGCGCCAAACGAACAATCAATGTAGATCATTAAATTACTTCAAAAGAATTATCAGAATGTCACCGCGCAACTCGATGCCACCATTTTACGCTTTACCTAATTCATTTGCTTGTTTGTTTGGCGCCGACTCAAAATTATTTACTTACATTAGTTTAGGAACTTAGTTATTGAGACTAGAACGGTTTATTTTATTTTTTACTTTTCAGTTCCGTATTTCGTCAGTTTAATTTTTTGTTAAAAAAGTTAAAGAAGAAAATTATAAAAAAAAATTAAAGACAAGCTTTTATTTATACAAATGCACTAAAAAGAAAAAACAAACTTTTCATTGTTTCATCTAGGTTAATCTGTTAGTAACAGATTCAAAAGGTTGCCGCGGATACAAAATAGGTAATCTTGCGCGGCAAGATGTTACTCACAGAATAACCTAGATCAAACAATGAAAAAAAAATTTGGCCCTTTTTAGTATTTGTATAAATAAAGGATTGCCTTCAAAAAAAATTATATACTTATTCTTTTTATATTACGTTGATTCATATGCCATCAGTTCATTATCCAGTAAAAGCATTCAGATTGACAATTGAACAAATGAAACTCACCTCACTTGGTATCTCGCGAAAGTGGTATCATTTCAAAACGGTAGATATAGAAGAAATATCGAACCAACAGGAATAATTGCAAACGCGGATGAAACACTCGAAACATATATTCGCGCGAATTGACTGCCCCGTAGAGAGCCTCGTTATCCGCTCGAATATACTTTGTTATACTTTATGTTCTTATCTTTCCATTGAACGTGTCAAACGAAATCAAACGACCATTCGGATATATACAATAACCGCCGTACAAGTGGTGAAAATTTATAGTTAGCTAGTACGTTGCAACAATGTAACGCATGATACAGCCACCCGTGGTGAATACCAGTCGAGTAGATGAATAAAATATAAAATTCGTTCACACAACTGTCACAGTTTTCCTCGTGTTTCGAAATAGATTTGCCAAAAACATAATTTGCCACCTATAAGATTGTAAGGAAGTCGATAAGGCTCTTTCAGAAGCTCGAACTATTTGTTTATTTTTATTTTTTGTATTTGACGTCGGCCTATTTCTGCGACCAGGGCTGATTTTCCTCAACCGGAAATTTTGCTGAATCCACTGGTAGGGATCCTTAAATAGCTCAACATCCATGAACTCGGAACAGCCATCTTAACGTCCCCTACGCATGACGGCATATATTTTGTTATATCCCGTGATCATTAATTTAGCACCTGCAGCTGTGAATATCCTACTATGCTGCAGTTATATGTTTCCAAACGCGAGTTTGCTGTGGAGGGCGGTCAGCTAAACTACTGAACGCGCACGGCATTGCTCAAGTTCAGATTCCAACTTCCGTCAACCTGACCGTGTCCTATCTCGAACTATCATTTATCTATCCAAGACCCAGGATTCCGCGACTTCTTGCGAAGTGTATTAGTTTACCAGGACCTAAGTTCCTTATATCTGGGGGTGTCACTTCGAGGAACTTGAGCCTTTTTCAGAACAGCGCTTGGCAGTTGCAAATCAGGTGCAGTTTTCGTAAGTAATTGCACAAATGCATCAAAATTACCGATAATTTTGCATGACAGCGTGTTGTCAAAAAACTGCATGAGTTTATTTTCATTTTTGAAGAAAGAGCCCGACACCGAAGGTGGAGGGCTCTTTCTCCAAAATATGAAAATGACCGAATGCAGCTTTTCAAAGACAACACGCTGGAATGCGAAATTATCCGGTTATTTTGATGCACGAGTGTAATTCGGGGGAATATTTCCCGAATAAACTGTCAACTTGTCAAACTGACGTTATTAATTTATAAATCATTAACTTGTCATCAATAACCATCCCGTAACTGGAAAAAAAGAAGAGACGCAGGAATACGTTTGTTTTAATATTTTTCATCTTATATGATCTTATATAATTAAACTATTTATTCAAGGTTAAACTAAATCAGAAGTTGCAGGAACTGCAGTGAAATACACAATTATTATATGTATTCTGGTTAGGCAATGCAGCTATCGGTGCATTAACGGCTGAAGAGGATGTTTGAGAATGCTGTGCCTGTGGTACGTCATTGCCACGCATTTTTTTGACTATTTCTTCATGGTGATCTTCATCCATTTGAAGATATGGCGTTATTGATTTTGAATTTGAATGGCCCGTGATTTTTATAAGTTGCTGCTCGCCCACCCCCTTTTTTGCGAGATTGGAGACGGCCGTAGCTCGTAACGAATGGTTAGTAAGCTTGATATTCTCTGTATTTAAACCAGAAGCTTTGGCTTGTAGAACAATCCATTTGCTTACTGTATTTCGTCCAGCAGGAATATCTTTATACTATTTTCTGTTCAACTTCCAAGCGGGATTTACAGTGAGAAAGAGTCGTTTTGTTTTTATTCCAACCCGCTTTTCTAGGAATTTTTTGTATAGTCGAATTGGACACAAATCAGGATTTATTTTTTCGTTTATCAGCCATTTCAATGGAGCGCATGGTTTTCTCTCCTTGCGTCGTCTTAGTAAACACAGGATCGTAAATAATCCTTCCCGATTTTTCACCTACGTCATTTTCTTCTTCTTTAAAGTACGAAATTAAGCACTTGTGGCCTTCACCACCACGCCAAGCTAATTCAAAAGCAAAAACAAAAAATACCTTCTTCTGCAAACCATCTGGGGTGTTTTCATCACAACCACGAACCATATTTTGGAATTCATCGTTTTTCAGAAAAACTGCACTTCCCTTTCTCTTCTCTGGATCTGTTTGTAGTTGTTTCCTCTTGGCATTTTTCGCATCTCTGGCTGCTTTGAACTCAATATTAGTAAAAGGGTTCAAATTGATGTTGTATTCAGTGAAATATTTTTCCATCAGTAATTTAGCAGTTACGTTCCAAATCGTTTTAACAGTAAATTCTTTGTACTCATCGCCATTCTGCTTACGCATATTGAATGTCCAATCCGTTAATATTTTTGCCAGAACATTAATTTGTGTTTTTTCATCCAAAGTATAGTTTGTCTCAGCACAGAAGCTCATAAACTGACGCCACACGTATTTTCTGTTGTGTTTTGTGTTATTTGGTTCGTTTTCCAACACATTTTCTTCAATAGCTTGTAATGAAGCCCGGCCGAAAGGAGACATTTTTGATAAATAATATTTTTGACATTACTTGTCAAACTGACGTTACTTATAAATTGTCGCTGTATTATCAAAGTTAACAATGGAATTGCCATTGATATGAACTGTGCAATTATCGGTCTACAATGCAATTATCGCTGCAATTTTGCGATAATTGCACTCCATTCACATGGGATTTTTGAAGGGGGGAAATATTCACATTAACGATGCAATTCCGATTCATCAATTTTTGTGAGGTGGTACGGTACCTCAAAGGATCATGTCCGGTGAGTAGTCTCGTTACAAGTTTCGAAACTTTCTTGCGCAACTCAAGAATCTGTTTGACTTTCTTTAGCGATTGACTCAAAAGCATTTTCGCTTGTCTTTTTCCTGGAATCTTGTTCTAGTTGCTTTTGTCCTGATCAGCTTCCCAACGTCGAAATTCTTCCTCAATGTGAAATTTGGACAGACTAAAGAAGGGTACTAGGGAATTATGTGTTGGCTACTTCTTTGGCGAGTTTGCTTCCTCATTTACCAGTTGTATCTGGCAAGGCCGTACCCAGGGGGGTGTTAGGGGGTTCAACCTCCCCCCGAAATCTGTAAAATATATCTGGAATGAGGTGGAAAAAAAGTGTGTGTGTAATAAAATTTGGTAAAATGTACATTGCAATTTTTACTTTAAACCCCCCCCCCCCCCGAGATGTGGCTCTGGGTACGGCCTTGGTCTCAGACATAGGCCAAGCAAGTCTAGACTCACAAGTGTATGACTAGAGCTTTAGTGCTGCTTGGCTGACTCATAAGATATAGATTTTTGCATATTTATATGGTACGCATTTCTGCTTGAAAGATTGTTGGGCTTTGCCGAGAGGTTTCTAGAGTCTGAATCTACGACCCGTAACTCCCACTCCTGTTGCTTACGGAGATAAATATAGACTGGGAGAAACAGAAATCCGACATAGAATACAACCGGGTGAAAAAGTTATGAGGTGATTCAACTCGGTTTGGAGAAATTGCAATATATCAAAGAGCAATAAGAAGCGAATTGAACGAGCAATCTAAAGAAGCTCATTGTAGCGGAGATCGATATCTTGAGAACTACCGGAAGACGAAAAAATCAATAAGTTACATATTATGGAATCGAAAGAAACAATATTTGGGATACTAGAAAAACGAGTATTGAAGTGGTGCGGACATCTATGAATAATGAAGGAGGACAGATGGCCGAAAAATGTACTTATGGAAGCCACTAGAAAAACTAATGAAAGGAAGACCTTGATGGTTTTGCAACTTTATTTCTGGTGGAGAAGTACGATATTCCAGTATAGGTTGTGAAGGATTTTTTAAATTAATTTGCAGACTTGACGACTTCGGAACATAAAGTTTTGTATCAAGTGAACACTTTCTTTGGTGAAAATAAGGTTTGGTTGAGGCAAGAAACACTTTTCCCGAATCAAATTGATCTCTCAACATATGTGGACAGTGAACCTCTTGATATAAGAGGCATACCTTTGATCCAAATGAGAACCTCTTACAGTGATCATTAGATATGTTTGCCATAAAGTCCTAGGACAATCTCAGAACATTTGTAGACGAATTGTGTAGATAGGTGATATGTTTATTTCAACAGTTTTGTATAATAGCGTAGTTTATGGCACAGTTTTCATTAAGACTACAATCTAGAATAATTTATTTTTCAATCAATACATTCGATTGTTGAAAAATTATATTTCTTCGTGATTTTGTTTTTTATATACGTAAGTATTGTTTTGTGTTTCTCGTTAACTACATATTCACACTCCTTTCCGAGATTATTTCATGCAATGACGATATAGAGTAAGGTGGGTGAGTGTCTTTCCTTTTGAAAATCAGTGTAACGGTGTACACTACTTTGATATTATTGGTGTACCATATATAAGTTGGCCAATAGAAAAAGATTTAATTATTAAACTGAATTCATGAGAAAAAAGTTCATTTTTAAGTGGAATGTTCATCAGAGGAAATCATTTATATCCAGAGAAAAAATTATATCACCGGATGCAGCCGAAAAAATAATAGCTCAGCGTGAATTTTTTTTTTGTGAACCAGTCGAGACTAAACAGTTTGCGGAAATAACTTAAGCATCTCTTCGGGATGAACGGAGATTGATTCAAACTGTGATTGGACTTGGCTCAGAAGCGAGTATTGAGAGCTATATTTGGGATTCCACACACTACAAACTAAGAACATTGCCAAGTCTGTATATCTATGAACTTTGTATTAATATTTTCAAGAACAAAGAAACATTTATCAAAACTAAAACACATAATATGAAAACACGACACAAGGATTTTTTACATACAGAACTCCACAAAACTAAGCTCGGATATCGTTTACCTGACAGTATAGGCACGAGAGCATTCAATTCACTGCCCTCTACTCTTGAGAATGCAGAGTCGATAGACACATTTGAAAAATGGTTGAAAAATGTTTTTACGAAATTAAAGAGTTTTTCTCTTTTTGTCTTTCATTATTTTAACAGTTTGTTATCTGGGTATCTATGATCTTCCTGTATTATGTGATGTATAATATGTAAATTTATCTTGACTACTCCTATACGTGTATTATTTAATGTCTAATGAGGAGAATAAATCATTATTATTATGCTAATAGAGCAATACTGGTAATAAAGTATCGTGGGTTTTAGTTGGTATATTTGAGGAATCGTAGTCAGTTGAGTCGAGAGTCGGGGAGCCGTCAGTAAGTTAGTAAATCGACAAAAAAAAAGTTGGTTAGTTGGTTTGCAGATGTTTGTCATTCACATGTTCTCCATAAATCCAGTCATTTATGAAGTAATGTCAAAAAAATAAGAATTTTACAAAAATCAGATTTAGTGACCCGTACAATCTTACAGGTGCAGATTAGAGCTACGTCGCCATAGGCACTTTTGTAGAGCATGTAATAGTAAATCGCGCTTTGGTACGATATGATAGCATGAAATGCTGCTGAGTTATAGATATTTGAAAAAAAAAAAGTTTGCGTATATTTTAAATGGGAAATCTTTCCACTCTCTGGGAAAGTACTTAATGTTAATATTAAGAGCTTACATTTTCAGGGATTTTTTTTGACATTTCTAACAAAATTTTCGGTTGGGAGCGAAGAAAAAAAAATAGTCGTAAAAAAACACCCTTATACAGTGTTCGCCAAAAAGTATGTACCATTAATATGGGAAAAAAGTTTATTATTGTGGGAGTATTGGAAAAAATATTCTGGGGAAAAGTTTGTGCATTTCCGATTACCTGAAAATCGATTTTGTCACATGTTACGTGAAAAATTGATATGAAAAGGCGAAAAGTGGGGTAAGATACAAGATATCAAAAAAAGGTTATTTGAAAAATTGACTTAGATTCAATTTTATGCACATACACGAAGTTTCGAAAGATAATTTAAAAAACTTGAAAATACCTATTTTTTTTAATATTTTCCCATCTATATAAAAATATCAATTTTTTTTCTTATGAATAGCTTGACTATACTGAAACATTTGCATTTCAATGATAATGACATAACTTTCTCATTTTCTCCTCACCAGAGAGCACTATATTTAAAAAATAGGATTTTGTCAGAACCCTTACTGTTACATCGGTTCGTATCTAACAGTTATATCAGAATTCCACGACAATTGTGATGACATGACACTCCAAAAACATGGTGTTTTCCAGATAATAATCCAGTTCCGATGATAATCGTGGATGAGCGTTTCACTTCGCACATAAACATGTAAATTATAAGTCTCTTAAATTTGACTCACTATTTCATTCTGAAGATTTTCCCAATTTTTTTGGCAAATATAAACATCGAAATAAACCGTACTGAAATAAAATCAGGTTCATTCACTTCCCAAAATACTATTTCGTGTGCTTTTCAAACAAATACCTACCTACTTATTTATCACATCAGGATTCTATAATAGAAGAGCATAGTGAAATTCCTTCTTTTCCACAAAATCAAAATGTAGTACACCAACCATGCTTTCTTGAGTATGAAATGCACCAGAACATGAAATTTTGATCTCTTGAAAATAGTCAGTGTTCAAGTATTGCATCAAAATTTCACTCATATTCCAGTATAGTCGAGCTATTCATAAGAAAAACATTTGATATTTGCAAATAGATGGGAAAATATTCGAAAAAAATAGCTATTTCCAATGTTTCCGAATTATCTCTTGCAAGTGCATAAAATTGAATTCTAAGAAACTTTTACAAATAATTTTTTTTTTATATCTTCCTATCTTACCCCACTTTTCGCCTTTTCATAGCAATTTTTTTCAATTTGCCGCCACACTAGCGATCGCGTGACATGTGTCAAAATCGATTTTTAGGTAATCGGACATGATTACCTAAAAATCGATTATATATATATATATATATATATATATATATATATATGCTTTCTTGAGTATGAAATGCACCAGAACATGAAATATTGATCTCTTGAAAATAGTCAGTGTTTAAGTATTGCATCAAAATTTCACTCATATTCCACAAGATAGCCATGGATTTCATTTGACAGAATAAACGTAAGTTTATTGCAACAAAAGTCTAAGTAAGAACTCCATATTCATACATAGTGACGTTGATAATACCAGCAAGTTTTTGGTTATGTCGAAGTTAAGTCAGCAAGAAAAGATCGAACTTGTTTTGATTGTGGGAGAAAATTACAAAAGCTATAGAAGCCGCAGCGATTTTTAACGAAAGGCATACCAATAAAATTATTTCACATGTAACTGTTGGAAGAATTGTTTCCAAGTTGAAAAATACTGGGTCCGTAGAAAACTTATTCAGAAAACAAAATAGGCACTGGGTTACTGCTGAGGAAACAGAGTTTGAAGTTATACAGAGTGTAGTTGAAACACCAAGAACATCAATTAGTGAATTGTCTGGGAATTCGGGTTTATCTTCAACTTCTATCCGAAGATTGCTAAAAAAAAACAAATTCAAGCCTTATAAACCAAAATTTATTCACACGCTTACGGAGAGAGACTACGATCCACGCTTGTATTTTTCCTTTTGGCTGCAGGGACAAATTGAAGAAAATATATCATTTACGAAATTTATTTTATTTAGTGATGAGTCAACTTTTAATTCAAATGGTGTTGTTTCATCTCAAAATTGTAGATGGTGGTCGGATGAGAATCCACATTTTGCAGTAGAAGCCCGTGATCAATATTCATCTAAAGTGAGTGTTTGGTGCGGGATTTTTAATGACAGAATAAATGGATCATTTTTCTTTCGTCAGAATTTGAATGCTGAAACGTACTTGGATTTTTTGGGGAACGATTTCTACAATGAATTAGACAATTTCACGTTAGAAAAAAGACGAAAAATGTATTTACAACAGGATGGGGCTCCCATCCATAGTACTTTGGCAATAAGGAATTGGCTGGACACAACTTTTCCTGGAAAGTGGATAGGTAGGTTTTCAGAAATTCCTTGGCTGCCACGTTTACCTGACCTGACCCCATGTGACTTTTTCTTGTGGGGCTATTTAAAAATACTGTTTACAAATTTAGACCTTTTCGAAATATTGAGCACTTGGAAGAAACTATCCGTCATTGTGCAGCAGAAATTTCTTCAAATTATTTGTTGAACGTTCGAAAAGAGATATACCATAAAACGAATTTTATGAATAGAAAGAGAAGGAAGGCATATTGAGATATGAATTGTTATTATATAGAAATAGTTGAAAATTTGTTGTTTTGTTTATAGAATATTTGAATTACTTGATTGAATAAAAAAACCTGTTCTGCAGAATGTCTTTTCAGGACCATATCCCATCATTTTGAATTGAGTTATACATTTATATTTAACACCAATAATTAGCTATCGATCAATGCTGAAAAAAACTATGAAAATATTCAGAATTTCTATTTTAGATTAATAGTGCGATAAATTAAATAGTTTTCCAGTTTATTTACGAAGTGAAATGTTCATGCACGATTATCATCGAAACTTGATCATAATCTAGAAAACACGATGTTTTTGAAGTGTCATGTCATCACAATGGTCGGGGAATTCTGATATAACTGTTAGATACGAACCGATGTAACAGCAAGGGTTCTGACAAAATCCTATTTTTCAAATATAGTGCCCTCTGATGAGGAGAAAATGAGAAAGTGTTGTCATTATCATTGAAATGCAAATGTTTCAATATAGTCAAGCTATTCATAAGAAAAAAATTTGATATTTTTAAATAGATGGGAAAATATCTTTTAAAAAAATAGCTATTTCCAATTTTTTCGAATTATTTCTTGTAACTTTTTCAAATAACTTTTTTTCACTATATGCTAGACGGGCTTGCCACTCCTACTGAGAAGATATCTTTCATTTAGAAACCTATCGAGGTGGGAGATTTTCGGAGTGTTTCTTTCTGTCACTAGGTACCGCCAGTTAAAGTTTATCTTTTCCGGCGTACCTATAGGTGTTACAAGATCGATGATGGTTTGTTTACGTTGTGTCTCACTTCAGCCAGAGTTCTTTGACCTTTGGCTGGTTGACTACTCCGTACTGATGAGGGCCAAGAAGCCTGAAACCGGTATGCGGATTGTTAGGTGAACACGACATAAATTAAACATAATCGAGCTTATCAGAAAGAAACATTTGCATTCAATGTCCATTGATATTATATGGAAGTATGCATGGATTTTCAGGTGAATATCATTCAATGTTCTGCGTGGTATTTGCCAGGAAAGTAGTTGTTTTTCACCTGAGATCTACCATTTTCTGGTTCAATTTTATATTGAATCCTTTATGTGAAGAAAACCGTTTAATTCGATTTTTCTATTCATTCCACTTCACATGGCACTTATCTTTCACTATATGCTAGACGGGCTTGCCACTCCTACTGAGAAGAGATCTTTTATTTAGAAACCTATCGAGGTGGGAGATTTTCGGAGTGTTTCTTTCTGTCACTAGGTACCGCCAGTTAAAGTTTATCTTTTCCGGCGTACCTATAGGTGTTACAAGATCGATGATGGTTTGTTTACGTTGTGTCTCACTTCAGCCAGAGTTCTTTTGACCTTTGGCTGGTTGACTACTCCGTACTGATGAGGGCCAAGAAGCCTGAAACCGGTATGCGGATTGTTAGGTGAACACGACATAAATTAAACATAATCGAGCTTATCAGAAAGAAACATTTGCATTCAATGTCCATTGATATTATATGGAAGTATGCATGGATTTTCAGGTGAATATCATTCAATGTTCTGCGTGGTATTTGCCAGGAAAGTAGTTGTTTTTCACCTGAGATCTACCATTTTCTGGTTCAATTTTATATTGAATCCTTTATGTGAAGAAAACCGTTTAATTCGATTTTTCTATTCATTCCACTTCACATGGCACTTATCTTTCACTATATGCTAGACGGGCTTGCCACTCCTACTGAGAAGAGATCTTTTATTTAGAAACCTATCGAGGTGGGAGATTTTCGGAGTGTTTCTTTCTGTCACTAGGTACCGCCAGTTAAAGTTTATCTTTTCCGGCGTACCTATAGGTGTTACAAGATCGATGATGGTTTGTTTACGTTGTGTCTCACTTCAGCCAGAGTTCTTTTGACCTTTGGCTGGTTGACTACTCCGTACTGATGAGGGCCAAGAAGCCTGAAACCGGTATGCGGGTTGTTAGGTGAACACGACATAAATTAAACATAATCGAGCTTATCAGAAAGAAACATTTGCATTCAATGTCCATTGATATTATATGGAAGTATGCATGGATTTTCAGGTGAATATCATTCAATGTTCTGCGTGGTATTTGCCAGGAAAGTAGTTGTTTTTCACCTGAGATCTACCATTTTCTGGTTCAATTTTATATTGAATCCTTTATGTGAAGAAAACCGTTTAATTCGATTTTTCAACTTTTTTTGATATCTTGCCATCTTACCCCACTTCTCGCCTTTTCATAGCAATTTTTTTCAATTTGCCGCCATACTAGCGATCACCGTGTCAAAATCGATTTTTAGGTAATCGGACATGCACAAACTTTTCCCCTGAATAATTTTTCCAATACTCCAATAATAAACTTCTTTCCCATGTGGTACATACTTTTTGGCGGGCACTAATATATATATATATATATATATATATATATATATATATATATGATTAGAAAAAGTATTTTTGAGTAAGGGTGGTCTTAGAAATCATTTCCAGGTATGTTGGATTATTTACCCTGGTACGTAACTATTATTGGGCGAGGGTTGCACTTGATCGGTTTTTTTAAACTATAATTCATCATTGATACCGCGGTACCACCGGCAGTGCAGAAAAGAGCAAATTCCACATCTTGCACGAATTCTAATAGAGCACATGATCGATTCATAAATTCTCGAATCGATATAAATCTGAACACGTTACCAGGAAATACGGTCGAGCGAAAGAAAACACGTACCCGCAGAGTAACGAATGTTCATGTAGTACCAACGTACGGTAACAGGGACAACGCCCAAGCACTCACACTCTCTTATAAACGTCAAGGTATAGGCATGGTACTGCCAAAACTCCAAAAGAATGAAGAATGTCCGTTTTCAAATGTTATTATGCATAAAATGGTACTTCACTATTTTTTCGGCAATATTTCCAGATAGAGTCAAGAAGATCCTGGTAATGGAATTTCAATGTTCCTCAAAAAATGTCCATGCCAAAGACGCAATAGAGACTATTATTGATGCATGAAAATAGTATAATTGTCGTAATTCCTTTGTTTTACATTTTCATTGATTAGTATAAATTTTGTTGACATTAGATATAACTTCCTCAGTCTACTAGCTACATCATTTAGAATATTGCAATCTCCAAATTTAATTTATGAATTTTACAAGTCGAACAAATTCAATATTTAATATACAACTGTCTTATTTTAACATATATTTTACTTTCATTTTTGAACATTTTAACATATATAAATTAATTGTTATAAATCCTTGGAGATGAAGTTCCATCACACCTTCTCGATGAAATATTATGATTCCACCATGTATATTCGGTATTTGGTTTGCATGACGATGCACATTTGATTGTTTTCGCGAACTTTACGTGATTTTTTTCGATTCTATTCAAAATTGGTATCAGGTTATTTTTAAGCAAACGCATGATCTATTTTGTCTTAAAATAAATAGGTTTTCTTGAGCGTTTGAAACTTGTTCAATTTGAAAATACGCCAATTGAAGCTTTTTATTATCCACACCGATCCCCCGAATTGAGCTCTATTTCTATTCTAATTCAGAAGCAAATTATATTCACGAAGGTCAACTCAACAATAACTTCTCCTACTGAAGTTAATGAACTTATTATCTCATTTGAAAATTTCACGGTCATCGAATCTCATCAGAAATGGAAAACACCTTTTACATATACGGAGACATGCCGACTACAAAATCGGCGAGCAAGTGGGCCAAACAAGGTATTGAAAGTGAAAATTTTGCAAGTGTGTCATGCCGTAAAAAGTGATGATCCCTTATATTATGCAAGCAAAAGTAAAAGTTGAAACTCTAGTCACGCCGCTTTTGGTTTTTAATGCACTTGGTTTGTCAATGCGTCATCGCGAATGAGAGAATCTTTTGAATGCTTCTTATTTTATTTTATTTCTTTTTGATTACTTTATTCTGTTCACTTTTCCTAGGCACTTCTATGTATTTACGATAAATGCGGGAAACAGTTGGGTTTTCATTTCCAAAGCGGAAAAAATAGAACCTCAATAAGACCCCTCAAATGTTCGTCTGTATGTCTGAACGATTTTTCTTGGACGTAGGAAATTGACATTTGGTATAATGCATTGAAAAGACATATTCGACTCAAGCAATGGCTCTAAGGCCTTCGCTGTGATCACTGACAAGCTAAAAGTAAAGCTGCAGAACTCTGGATTTACGACTCAACGTTACGCCGATCACCTGGTCGTCACTAGCAAAGGCAAACATGATGGAATAATATTCAATCACATGCAGGCAGCCCTGAATATAATCAGAAACTGGAGTTCCAAGGAGGGATTCAATGTAAATTCCAGCAAAACAGTGCTGGTTCATTCACACGGAGACGAAAGTACTAACTAAAAACCCCGATTGGGATTCAGCCCATATTTTCCAAGGATGCCAAATATTTGGACGTTATGTACCAAAAACTAATATGAAACAGTCATATCAACAACATCATCACCAAGGTTATACTTGGATTTACCCAGAGTGTTTGGCAAGGCATAGAGCATAGACAAATTAAAAATAAAGAGACTGTTTGAAACATTGGCGAACTTGACCACCAAGTTTTTGGTACGGCCAGTCGCGCATGGAGGCGCTGCCCGCAATCGACATACGAATGATAACATGATAATTTTCCAATATCGACATTTGTCAGAAGATGACAAACCATGTAATTATTTCAGAATAATTCTACTGTTATTGTCATCGAAAAATTAATGATAGAAATTATACTATCGGAACCCAACGTCGAAAATAGAATGTTTTGTTGACGCTGAAATTCCTGGAAATATTCTTTTACAAGGTAAAATATAAGCTGCTTTTCCCAAACTGATACTTATTTCCACCATCACTTGCAGATTATTTTTACAAATTGGTACTTATTTCCATCCAAAAGTTTCCATTTCCTATCACCATTTGAGGAAGTACGAAGTAGATGGTCTACTTAATATGATTATCATCAAACTGGAGTGTTTGTGATACCTACTCGTTTTCCTTTGTGCTAATAAATTAACAAAATTATTGAAGGTAGGTTGTTTTTATTTTGGATGATTTCATGATAAGACTGAAGAATATTTTTAATTTTGTTGTTTCTCAGAGTTTTATTATTGTTTTGTCTGTAGTTGTACCTTGTCCTAGATAAAATAAGAATGTATTTTTGATTGTGTTAAACTTATTATTCTTATTTCATAAGAACTTTAATTTTGTTCTTGATATCATGAAACAAAAATTTATTTTGAAACTTTCGAACTAACATGCTACGAATCGATTACTGTATATATTTTATTAGTGATCGATTTGCTATTCCTGTATTTCATATGATACAGCCATTCATCTGAAATACAGGAATGGCAAATCGATCACTTATAAAATATACACCATATAAAAGTAATACATTTAAAAAACCCGCCTTATCTCAATCGGTAACTGAAGATAAATCTGTTTTACCAACTGTACTAACTTAGTTCGGCCAGTTGCGAGATATGTCGCCACTGTCTAAACGTGGTGCCAACTTTTTCTGCAGGTTTGACAACTCTCTTTATTTTTAGTTTTCTATGGCATAGGGTTTGTAGCCAAATCTGTTGGTAATATGAAGCGATCATTAAACTCATGGTCACCTATGCCTCATTACTATGGTTACCAAAAATCCAATAATCCAGGTATCAGACATCATACTATCAAATATTATCTAGGGGTGCTATTTTCAAAGCAAAAGTGAACATTTTCACTCATTATTGCACGAGAGGTTTGTATTTTATCGGGTAAATTTGGGTTGTTTAATGAGAAAGTGTTGCCTAGCAATTAGACGAGAAAAACTGTCAATTATTAAAAACGAAGGTGGAGCGTTTTTAGGTTGACAGTTTTTAGAGTCAAATTGCTAAAGGAACAGTTTAGAATTTGAACCAAACCAAATTTACCTGATATCAATATAAATATCGAGTGTAATTCGGCAGGACAATTAATGAATAAGAAATTTAGAAACATATCAATGCAAACTTTATTTATGAAACATTAAAAAAACACATTTTTTACAATTATCAAAAACGCAGTTATTGAAATTCATACTAGGAACAGTGATGTCGCTGCGGGTGCCACAGCTAATCGTTTCTGTAGTAGATGTTGAAGTTTTTTCTTTTTCCAAACGAATTGTTTGAATAATGCTCGAATGATACTCTTTGTCAACTTGTAAGTATGGTTTTATTGATGATGAATTGCTGTGTCCTGTTATTTTTATTAGAGCTGCTTGTTCTTCAACTCCGCTTTTACTTAATTCGCTAACTGCTGCCGCTCGATTTGAGTGATTTGTAATTTTGAAACGTTTGACATCTATACCAATACGTTGTGCATTTAGTCCATATTGGAAATTTTATTAATTCCAACCGACACATTCTTATACCAACCTTTAGAATTTTTCTTCTTCCAAAAGGGATTTGGTGTAAGAAATATTATGTCCAATGTTATAAGAGTGTCTCGTTTTTCCATTACCTTTTTAAATAAACGTACTGGACAAATATCTTCCTCTAAAATATTAGGCGTAATCCATTTGTTGTCACATAATTTATTGTTACCGCCTTGTCTCGTTTTCGGAAATAGAGGATTATACTCGATACGTCCAGTTTCTTTTCCATTATTTTCAATTTCAGATACGAAATAAGTGGTTTTGCAGTAAGCTGCTTCTCCTCCGCGCCAAGCTAATTCAAACGCCAAAATGTGATAAAATTTCTTTTGAAGTCCTTCCGGTTCATTTTCGTTATATAATTTGGCCATTGCAAATACTTCAGATTTATTAAGAGCTGATGCACTAGATTTTCGCTTTTCGGGTTGTGCTTGTAGGATTTTACGTTTAGCATTACGTGCAGCTCGTGATGAATTAAACTGAACGTCGATGAAAGGGTTTAATACAATATTGAATTCGTTATAATATTTACTTTGTAGCATTTTAGCGGTGGTGTTCTTTGTAGTCTCCTCCGTTACCTTTTCGCATAAATGCCCAATGTTGCAATATTATATTCAATTTCTCGATGGAAGTATCTGGCTCAAATTTATATCTTTTTGCATCGCAAAACGTAGAAAATTGTCGCCAGATTGATGATTGCGTCGCAACTGTATTAGTAGGCACACAGGTATTAACAATTTGACTAATTTCGACGTTCGTAGACTCACCGAATCGACTCATTGTTAGTGCTTAGAAATTCAATAAGTTGTTGGTACAAACATGTCAAACTATTTATTTTGGCAACCAACACCACGATAATTGATAAACAAATGAATAAGTGAAAAAACCACTAGTGCATTTGTCGCTGTAAAAGTTGCAGCTAACTTTTGCCGCTGTCAAACTGACAATTGCACTGTGGCATATTAGATTTTTCATACATGAGTTGAATTGTCTTACTGATAGAAGGGAATGCATTGATAGATTCGAGTAGAAAATGGAAAACATGTTCTTGTACGAATATCGTTTGAGAATATCACTCCAGCTACGATTTCGAAGTACATTTTGAAGTGGTCATAAACAACTACCAAATATGCATAACGAACGGAGCTCAACTAGAAAAATATGTTTCAAATTGGTATACTAATGGATCCAAGACGTATGAAAGGCAAAGCCCCAATGAGCATAAATTCAGAGCAGAAATGTCTTGTGGAAGGTACCAGGGAAGCAGAAATATATCCTATAAAAGAGTCAAGCAGCACTAAAGCCACACAGTCATGAGTCTAGACTGACTTGGGACTACACATTATCCCTGAGGCAACTGTCTGGAAAATATCAGGTCACTTTGACGTGGGTAATGAGGAAACAGACAGCCTTGCCAAAGAAGAGGCCCAGAACTCTTCTGTATTCTCTCCAAAGCTCACCTCAAACAGAGTTTTGACAAATCGTAACGTGGAACCAGGTTAAGGACAAAGACAAGCGAAAAGGCTTCTGGGTCCATCGCCCAAGAAAGCCAAACATCTTCTCGAGTTGTACAAGAAAGACTCAAAACTGGTGGCGGGGACTAATCACCGAACACTGTCCTCTGAGGCACCACCTCAAAAAAATCGAATAGATCAGTCACTGAATCTGCAGAATACTTGCTCTGCGGCTGCTCAAGTTCCTCGAAGGGGTTTCCCTGGCGCCCTCAGAAATTAGGAAGTTAGGATTGAATCAGACAATTTTTTAATATTCGAGAGTTGAAATTGTTGAATCAAATAGATTTATTTAGTCAACTATTTTAATTTTTGCGTTAACGATAACTTTGCTAAAGTATTGTCTACAATGCGCATGATCAATGTATGTCATGAAAACATGCTCCATAGTTCCATGTCGTTTTGTAAATCACAATTAAACTGCTGAGACATGCTCACAATCATCGCAAAATAAACAAAACACGTTTCAAATTTAAAATAGTCAAAGAGGTTATATTTACTAGAACACAAACACTAAGCACATACCTGTCCTGTAACTCCGAAAGTTATTGCTGAATCTAAATTCTTTGTATAAAACACATTCAGTAAATAATTATCCTCACGCTTATCGCTATCTTCATTCCTATTAGTACTGCTATACCGGGTGTCCACGGAAAGTGGCTCGCCCCTATAACTCTTTTTTTTCGGAGATAATGGAATGAATTTGAGATTGTTTAATGCATAAAACCATTTTTTGACAAGTAACTCAACTTATGCAAATTCCGGATTCACCGGAAGTGACATAAATTTCGATTTTTAAATGGGACACCTGGTATATTTTCATTTTTTTTCTCTATATGACATTTAGAATACAACCATGTATCATTTGTTACTGTTTGTACCCGTTTTTTAATTTTTTTTTTCGAAATAAATTTTCATTTTAGAGGGCTATGGATACGTTCAAATAACGAATTTCAGTCCTAAAATGTTTGTAAAAATACAACTTCACTGTTTTCGATCAAAATGTTTCAGCTAGGTTATGTTTGATTTTAAATTTTTTTACATTTTTTTCAAATGGCAACATGGTGCTCGTCGGGTTAGAAAAAAAGAGCATTTCATTACGATTAATTTGATACCGCACTCTATTGGGTTGTAAGAAAATTTTCGATAAAAAACTGAAAATATAACGTTAGAACTTTCGTTAAATGAAGAATCTTATTGAGATTAAAATTAGATTTAAAATCGTAAAGTTGCCTGTGACCAACACAACTGAAACAAATCATTAAATTGTTGGGTAAAAATCAATTAGGTAGTTATTGTGTACCTCATTGTTTGAAAATCATGGAAAATAACAATATTTGTACAAGAACTGAAAAAGTTGATATGTTATAGTTTTTGGAGAGTGTAGGCAAAATTCAACCGATGCTGCACGTCTCTACGCACAGAGATATCCTGATCGGCGTCACCCGACCCGGCACTATTGTCCAAAACTGGTTCAAAAAATGCGAAATTAGCCTGATAATGATGGGAACGATTCGTATGTGGTGAGTGAAGAAAGAGAAATGGATTTTCTGGCATACGTTCAAGTAAATATGAATACGTCACTCAGGGAGATCGCAAGAGAATGTGACATTTCGAAGTCTTCCGCAGCTAACATTTTGAAGAAACATAAATATCATTCATTTAAATATCAACTATTCCTGCACAAGTACCAAAACGATAATGCAAGGAGACTTGAGTATTGCAATTGGTTCTCTGGAAAATATTTGGAGGATGACACATTTCCATATAAAATTCTGTATACTGACGAAAGCCGTTTTACTAATTTGGGACATTACAACAGAAATAATAAGCGATATTGGTCCGATGCAAATTAACACTTGATGGAGGAAGGGAATTTCCAAAAACGGTTTGATTTCAATTGTTGGGTTGGGATTTTAGTATACAGAATTTCCTGACAGGGGCTAGATATCTAAGTTTCCTCACGCAGGAAATTGAGCATTTCTTGGACGAAGTTCCATTAATAAATCGAGTTGGATTATTTCATCAACAAGATGGTGCTCCACCACACAACATAAGGGCAGTTACGGAATATCTGCATGAAACATACAACGAAAACTGGATTGGAAATATGGGTCCAGTTAGGTGGCCGGCGAGGTAAAATAGGGTTGTTTTCAATTTATACCTTTATTTGTTCCTTTTTAAAAAACTTTTCAGGTCACCCGACCTTACGCCTCTAGATTTTATTTATGGGGATCTATTGGAAACGAGGTTTTTGATGTACCTCCTGCCACATGACATGAATTAGAGGACAAAGTAAGGGCAGCTATTCATAGAATTACACCAAGACAGTTGAGAAACGTTGTAAGAGCAACAATAAGAAAAGTTCGCCTTTGTCAGCAACAAGATGGAGGTCACTTCGAACATCTGGAACCCTAAAGATATGTAAATAGGTAGTTTCAATATAATTATTTCATTTTCAACAGGTGCTTCATTTTAGAAAAGTTCTAACGTTATGGTATTTTCAGTTTTTTATCGAAAGTTTTCTTACAACCTAATAGAGTGCGGTATCAAATTAATTGTAATAAAATGCTCTTTTTTTCTAATCCGACGAGCTACCATGTTGCCATTTGAAAAAAAAATAGTAATAAAAATTTTAAAATCAAACGTCACATAGCTGAAACATTTTGATCGAAAACAGTAAAGTTGTATTTTTACAAACATTTTGCGACTGAAATTAGTTATTTGAACGTATCTATAGCCCTCTAAAATTTATTTCGAAAAAAAAAATAAAAAAACGGTTACAAACAGTAACAAATGATACATGGTTATATTCTAAATGTTATATGGAGGCAAAAGAACTGAAAATAAACCAGGTGTCCCATTCAAAAATCGAAAGTTTATGTCACTTCCGGTGAATCCGGAATTTGCATGAAGATGAGTCACTTGTCAAAAAATGCAGTTTTATGCATTAAACAAATTTCATACCATTTTCTCCGAAAACAAAAACGTTATAGGGGCGAGCCACCTTCCGTGGACACCCGGTATAGAAGTTGTAATGTTTTATTGGAAGGGTTGGTTATAACGATTTCATTTCATAATTTTGTGATCGTTTGTCCCTAAGATATTGCTTGATTATAAAAATAATTTTTAATTTCCCTTTATCAGAAAAACTTGCCAATACGGAAATAATAAAAAAATATATTCTGAACGGTTTTCCCGAAGGTAATTATAACAAAAAATGATATCACTTTTTTGTCTTCGATAAATGATCCACGGAAATTTTTGTTTGTTTTGATTTTGAATTGATAACGGTAATTTTATTAATATTATCAATAAAAATGTCCTATTTTGCTATTTTTACTGATGAAGAGCCAATAAAAACTCAAAAGCTTGATCATACTTCCCTTGATAATTAGATACATTTCTGTTAGAAATCAAGTAGGCAAACCCTACATTTTCTGCAAGCTCATGGTGTGGACTATTCTGGATGTTTCATTTGAAAAAACTGAGAAAAAAAGTTATCCCGAGTTTTGGTTGCCGCTGTATGGGAAAAGCGCCATTTGGTAAAATTATGAATAGCAATGAAAATACATCATATCTTCCTATTCCAAATGATTGATTTTGAGATATTCGGTGTTGCATGAACCAATTTTTTTTGACATAATTCCTACCATAGCTTTTGAACCAACTTGTATGAACCCATACAACCTCACATTTTTGAGAAAGGCACTTCCAAAGGAATCAATCGCGTGAAAATATATAGGGTATTTCATTCAAAAAACTTTAATAAGTCACACATTTATCGGACACCGTGTATGTTGGTAGTTATTTTTGGAACATTGCTCTCTACAAGTTTTATTTCAGACATGTTTCTCTATTTCGAATAGCAAATCAGCTCTTGTCTACCCACGTTGATATACCCCACCCCGTATGTGGATTTTCAGAACCCCAAAAATGTCGATTTTGCCTATCAAAAACTCCCTGCCGACGAAACTTTGCCTTATCAGTCCAAATTATGCTTTTGCATTTTGAGTAATAAATCCTCGCAAAAGTCTTATGAATGAAAAAGGATGTGCAGAGCTGTCCCAAATCAAATTAATAATAGTTTTCGCTTTAAACATAAGAAATCTGAGCGTCAGCTACTTCAGTAGCAGTGGAGCTAGAGATTGCGGCATGTGAAAGTTGTTAAAAATGCTAAGAGTATTTTCATGCCGTGCCAAAATTTATCAGGATCTGAATCAATCCTGAACAACTCAATCTATATTTCTGAAACCAATGAAATCGAAAGTTGAAGAGACCCTGGAAAATCTAAAATCCAAAAAATCACTCGGACAAGATAGACTGAGAGCTGAATCTTTGAAAATAGTTGAAGAATACATTGAATCGGGGAAATCAGTGGCAGGGTGGAACAAATGCCGAAATGTCAAGATATATTCAATAGTATATTGTGTGACAAGGGATGAAACAAGACTTCTCACCTTCGTCTGAAATCGTATTTCATCCCGTTTCAACGAGGCAACTTTAGTCGATTAGCGCTGAAAACATTTTATAGAATTGAAAGAGAACATTTAGATAGTTTAACGGAGAAAATCATATTTTTTTTGACTTCGCAAGTGACATATCGAGAGAAGCAGCTCGTACTTTATCAATAAGATGTTGTGGTGTACTTATATAACATCTGCCAGGTTACTTAATGGATAGAATAACAATTGTGTAGCGATTCACAATGAACAAAAGCTATTCTGACAGGGTTGAAATGATTCCAACTTCATTCGGCGGGCAGAAACTCGATAGTTTCTTTCCTAGGAAAGAAACCAATCGGTTTATTCCTGCCAACAAGCGCATTGGTCTTGTTTTATTAATTGTCAATTGTCTTGTTTTATTAATATTAATAATAAAAATGTCCCATTTTCTATTTTTTATAGAGTCACTGATGAAGAGCCAATAAAAACTCGAAAGCTTAGTCAGAATCAAGCTTTCACTGTTTTTTCCCCATTGAAATCTTACCACAATACTTTGTAGTTAGTACTTCGGCCAAATTTGGAGAGGGGCCAAAACTATCCCATTTCAAGATGGCTGGTGTCGAAAACTAAAAAAATATCAAACATTGATTTTTATACCAATATTGGCAAATATAATAAATGTACACAAAAACATTTTTATGCCAACTGGATGATATTCGACAACGTTTTATTTTTCTTTGACACACATAATTTTCAGTATTTCTCTTTCTAGAATAGAATATTAGGGAATTATGTGAAAAACTATCAAGCCTAATCAAATCGTCAATAGCAGTAATATTTCGTGAAATCTAGCTCTTCCGATCGGAAGTGCCATCGGATTTATTGGATTTTTTTCATAACTGCATCATGAAAGAAGGAAATGTCGTTGGATACCGTTGATTAGCAATGCAAATGGCAGCAATAATATAATTGTAGTCGTAGAAAAAGTATAGCGCACAACAAGGATATAATGTCCATTTCTCACTCGTATGTATGGGGAACTAGTCTACAATTAAGAAACTATATCCAGTGTGATTTCCCACTTTTATTGTGCTATTTCAATCGCGAGCAATCTCTCGGCTAATAACATGAAGCTTGATCGAGTTTTTATATCAAAATTGGTATTTGCGTGTGCGTACACTAGATATATTCATAATAACAACATAATTACAAGACTGTTTAACTTTATCAAAACTTCCGGTTTTAGGTATGTTTTTTTGGTTATTTGTTTGACATTGAGATCATCCACAATTATATACAGGATATGCTGAAGAACGAGTAATGATGGTTATGCAAAACTACATTTCAATGTTGAATGTCATGTTTTTGTGGGATTTGGCGAGTTCGTATATAATAATAGCGAATCGGTTGTTCATCGAGGCAATTGCTTTTGGTTGAAAATTCAGAGTCGTCCTTCAAAGTTAACTAGATGAGGTAGGAGATCATTGATCGATTACTTTTTTTCTGGTGGAAAAAGATTATGCATTACGCGTAGAACATGATCGAACTGAATCAAAGTCCAACAGAATCTAATTCCATCGAAATCTGTTCTGTAAAAAACGTTCAAGTTCGAGTATGTAATTCAAACGTAAGAAGTATTGAAATACAAAGTATTTATTTCACCACAAACTGGAATTCAATTCTTGGAACTTTTATATGTTTTGAATTCTATCTTCTTTATGGATTCGCCATATTTCGAGCAACAAATTGTATAACAATGTGAAATATAGAATCAACAAATGTAGACTTCTAAATCTAATTTTTTTTTTATTTCAGTGAAAAATGGTCAATGATCGTGATATATTCGATTCCTTTCTGTAAGTTAATGGATTTCTTTCATTAATAAGGTGACCACCAAAATCTGTCCATTATGGGTGAAAGTCAATCCTTCGCCAATATATTAGACCATATTCACTAATTCTTCGGGAGTGAAATCATTATTAACTATTAGACGTGTACAATAATTGAAGGTACACGGATATGTCAAACTTTACGACTACTACTCGATTCAATTTTTATCGAAAAAACTATAAAAATTTCTTATTTTGCAACAAATCTCACAAACTTTACAATAGACCCCACAAACCCCATACCGTCAAAAATCTCTTAAAAATGCCATTTAATGATGCAATAGATACAGGGTATTGCATTTGTAATTTGTCATTTTCAAAATATCGTAGTAGGCGATGGAACATCGACTGGAAAAAATTTGGTTGAGTTATCTTGAATGGTTTTGAAGTTATGAATTTTACTGTAGATCTATGTTCTGGATGCTATTTTGATACATGAATTGACATAAGTCAAAAACTATTGCAGGTTAGTCTAAGAAATCCGGGTGAGGTTATACATCGAAAACTTGTTGCACAATTACAAAGAGTGTCAGTTTGACAGCGGGAGGATTATTCTGTCAAACTGACACGACACTGACATTTTTCTTGTATTTGTTTTGCCGTTACGTTCCACATCGTTTTAACCACATTTTCTTTATAATTTTCTCCATTACCTTTTCGCATATTGAAAGTCCAATCTTTCAAAATGGATGCTATCATTTCAGTGGAAATTGATTCATTTAGTACATAGTTTCTTTCACTACAAAACGTAAGAAATTGTTTCCATACGTACTTTTTTGTTTTCACTGTATTATTTTGTATACTTTCGTATATTGCATTCAATGATAAATCTCCGAACGACTAATTTTTGAACAATTATTGATAAACGTCAAAATTTGACGGTCCTGTTAGTTTGTGTATTGTTGTATATGTCGATGTAATTACTACGGAAATGAAATTATTGTAAAATTTTCGATTGGTGGAGCTACTCTATGTATAATCAGGTATTATCGAAATTATACAAGGTAACTTAACTAAATTGAACGTTCTGATTCGTTAAAAATTACACGAAAAAAATCATCAATAGTATATTGTGTGACAAGGGATTAAACAAGACTTCTCACACTCGTCTGAAATCGTATTTCATCCCGTTTCAACGAGACAACTTTAGTCGAATAGCGCTGAAGACATTTTATAGAATTGTAATGAGAACATTTAGATAGTTCAACGGAGAAAATCATATTTCTTTTGCAAGTAACAAATCGAGAGAAGCAGCTTGTACTTTATCAATAAGATGTGGTGTACTTGTATTTATATAACATCTGCCAGATTACTTAATGGATAGAATAACAATTGTGTAGCGATTCACAATGAACAAAAGCTATTCTGACAGGGTTGAAATGATTCCAACTTCATTCAGCGGGCAGAAACTCGATAGTTTTTCCTAGGAAGAAACCAATCGGTTTCTTCCCCAACAACCCATTGGTCTGAAATTGTCTTGTTTCGACTGGCTAACAGATACTGAAACTCGCAAGTTTCAATACAGGTAATGTGAAAATATGTTTCATGTTTCATATCTCCGTCAAAATTACCTATTTTCTCCATCGATTTTAAAGCAGAAAGTCTTGCATTTATGCATAGGTGACATTGACAGCCCACGCCTTCCTTAAAGGGGGGCCAATATTACAAGCTTTATTTGTTCCACTTGTCCCGTGTCTGTAATCAAATCTTGCAAGTTGAATTTGACCCACTTCTAGTTGCCCGATTAACATGAATTTTGGCAGGTGTTCATAGTTTCGTGACAATGCATTTTGTTAGAGGAAAACAAAATGTCGATTTAAGATGGCCAACGATCTCTGTGATTATGGTCCGATTCTATTCTATGTGGGGTTTTCGGGCTCGAGATTATGAATTTCCATTCAAAATGAACAAATTCAAGATGGCGGCTCCTAGAAGGCGGACGATTTCTGTAATTATGGTTCGATTCTATTCAAAATTGGAATGTGGGGGTTTTCGGGGTTGAAAATTATGATTTTTTGTCAAAATTCATGAAATCAAAATGGCGGGGCCAAGATGGCGGACGATCTCTGTGATTATGGTCCGAATCCATTCAAAGTTGGTATGTGGAGGTTTTCTGGGTTAGAGATTATTGATTTATTGTCAAAATTAAAAATTCAAGATGGCGGCTCCAGGATGGTGGACAAGTTTTGTGATAATAGACCGTCTATTCAAAATTGGTATGTCGGTGTTTTTGGGTTCGGAGATTATGCATTTAGTCAAACATTATTGTTTTTATTGTCGGAATTCATAAATTGAAGATGGCAGTTCCAAGATGGCGGACGAGTTGATCTTCAGCTGGGCGTACTTATTTAAAGCAAAAAATAAAATAATTAATAAAGACAAGCAACTATTCAATGCGCCAAAGTAAATAATTGCTTTGATGTAGACGTGGATTCCGGAGTTATAGATTCAAAGTTCGTCGCTTTTGTATTCGAACTGAAAACTTTGCGCGAAAAGCCTTGAATCTATAACTCACGGAATAACCTACGTCGCACGTCCAAAGCAATAATTTTTACTTTTAGACATTCGAATAAAAGTTTTGTCTTTAAAAAGGTTTTTTTTTATTAATCATTTTATTTTTCATGTACACCAAGATACATGGGATTACATGCAAGAGAGTGAAAAAGAGAGAAATGAAGAGCGGGAGCAAATATTTAAGCTTTGTGAGTATCCGGAAGAGCCGGTGAAGCGGGGAGCAAAAGTTGAACAGCTGGAACGTGTATTGTTTATAATAAATAATAAAAAATGTAAGTAGTAACGTATTTTCGACCAGCTATAAAGAAAAATAGTATACACCACAGAGGCAGGAATTATTTCCTACCCTTGTAGTGTAATATACTATTTTTTTGACTTCGCTGGTAACAAATCGAGAGAAGCAGCTTGCGCTTTATCATTGAGATATTGTGGTGTACCTACTTGTATTTATATAACATCTGTCGGATTACTTTAATGGATAGAATAACAATTCTGTAGCGATTCCCAATGAACAAAAGCTATTCTGACAATGCTGAAATGATTCCAACTGCATTCAGCGGGCAGAAACTCAATGGTTTCTTCCCTCGGGAAGAACCCAATCGGTTGGTCTGAAATTGTCTTGTTTCGACTGGCTAAACAGACACTGAAACTGCAGTTCCAATATGAAAATATTTTTTAAACCATAAAAAATAATATACAATTCATGGAGAAGGGAACGGGAGGTAGATAGCTGAAAATATTTTGAAACCTTTTTCAAGGAGCTGGAAATGTTCTATGAGAAAACCGTCAGAGACTGCGTTGAGCCGTAATATGCACAATATTAAAGAATGGGTTTTCGATTTCTTGAAGAAGCAATAAAATTTCTACTGATAAATATTTTTTCTACTCCTGTATTATAATACGCGAATTAAATGTCTGCTACCGATTTATTAATATTGTCCATTTTAACAGGGATTTTTATTTCGAAACAGATTTGGGGCAATAAAAACACGTACTTTTCATTATGAAACGGATTTTTGGCCTATAGAAACACGTGCTTGGGGATAATCAAGTGGTATGTTCCTACTTGTTTGACATTTAATTTTAATTGACATTCAATCACAATCAATTAGTATGTCGAGCAGTGAAGAATTATCTTGTACACCACCAGAAATTATTGTTTTCATTTTATTATTTGTTGGTCGTAGAAAAAATAGTGTATGCAACGATCATGTAATGATCGTTGCACAATATACTATTTTCTCACAAGTTTTCAAGTAGATTAACATTTTCAACATATATCAAGTATAAATAACAAACATTGTTGAAGAAACACATGGCTACCTACTTTATTCAAACAATAAAAATACTAATAAAAATTTGCAAAATTTCCTAATCCTATTATGGAATCTCTGGCAAGACATCTTGTACTACAACCGATTTTTCAAATTATTTCGGCAATTTCATTTGGTATTTCAATAAAAATATTCCATTTTTTACTGTTTATGATCGGTGTAGAGAATATTATGAATTTTAACTAGAAATTATTTTTTTTGCAAATCCTTATTTAAATTAGCATTTTCAACTGATAAAGAGTATATAAATCCAAATAAATACTCTTGAACGAATTTTCGTGATTTCCATACAACGGATGAGAATAATAGTGTTAGACCAACCAATAGAGATTTTTTCGTGACAATTCAACTCATGTATAAAAGTCGCATATGCCACAGTGCAATTGTCAGTTTGACAGCGGCAAAAGTTAGCTGCAACTTTTACAGCGACAAATGCACTAGTGGTTTTCTCACTTATTCATTTGTTTATCAATTATCGCGGTGTTGGTTGCCAAAATAAATAAAGTTTGCATTGATATGTTTCTAAATTTCTTATTCATTAAATTGTCCTGCCGAATTACACTCGATGTTTGTATTGATATCGGGTAAATTTGTGTTGTTCAAATTCTAAACTGTTTCCTTTAGCAATTTGACTAAAACCAAAACTAAAACTAAAACTTAAAACAATTTGACCTAAAAAGCTCCACCTTCGGTGTCGCGTTTCACGCACTCGCCCATTTTCTGTCATGTTTGCAAGTATTTTTCACCTACTTTGCAGCATTTTAACGCAAAATGAGAATACACATTTTGTAGTACTATACTTCTACTCTCGAAATCTTTTTGAAAAATTGGAATCGGACCCCCTATGACGCATCCAGGTCCGCTGCAATAAAGTGCATTAAAAAATTCAGATTGCAATTATGCCAAAACTAATAATGCGACAGGGCCTGAGTTTTTCACTAATCACTTCTATGTCGTCAAAAGCCTGCACTACAACTAAGAATGTGGCGGAGTTATGAATTTTTAAAAAACATCTGTTTTCCTCCGTTACTAATTATCCGATCGAGCCGCGTTAGGGCTAATTTTTTTCATTTTTATTCTCTACAATTCGTCCATTGAGACTATCGAGATTGCTCCATCGATTTTCAAATTAGAAGTCAAAAACGATAAAAAATCAAAAAAATGGGAGTAGGAAACATAACAGGATATAACTACGAACCGTCATTCGTATGATGGCACAGACCTGGTAGTATTTATTTCACAGTTTGGTCTTTGATGAATTTAGGGTTTGTGAATGTGGGTCAAAATGGTTGTAATTTCATGGAAACGGTCCTGAAGTAATTCTAAATAGGGAGTAATTAATGAACGCAACTTCTTCGTAACAAAAAGTATTTTGCATATTTCAAGAAATTAATTGACAACTTTTCCTCATAATATTTTTTTATGCTCATGTATAAAAAAGGTAATTAGTTTGCTTATACCAAATTTTAAATCACCATCTCAACTTTTATGGAAATTTCTAACTATTTCCATCCATATTTCGTTGTCGCATGACATATTGAAACTGGAAGACTTGGTTCAACAATGTTAATTGTTAATAGGTATTCTCTATACTTCATATAAATTAACCATTTTATTAATAATGATTTTAATTTCTTGAAAGTGTCTACAATCAGTTTTTGAAAAAAAAAATTATATATTATATAAATATATATAATACAGTGTGACCCATTTAATATGGAACCACCCCTGTAAAATACTTTTTAAAAAAAAAAAAAAATTTTATAATTATTTCATTTCCAAGGCACTCTATGGTTTTATATATCTATATATATATATATATATATATATATATATATATATATATATATATATAATGCCCAAAATTATGGATGTGACACCTATAATTTGTGGGGTGATGCTTAGACCTAATGAAGTGGAATTCAATGACACGAAATTTCGTGCAACATTGATAGGTCACCAACAGATGTTGAAAGTTGTGCTTCTAGTGCGTTCAGAGTAACGCAAAACAAATAACGAAAGAAAGAGAGATTTGTTTCGATTCCAAGAAAGCCACCATCCGTCTACAGCTGTTTCATGGTTCCCAATAATCAGGTCGGCTTGTGGTCTTTCTCGATATCGTACCAAATCTCTCAGAGTGCTAATACCTACCGGTAAGTATAAAAATGTGAAATGCACAAAATTATAGATGTGACACCTTTAATTTGTGGGATGAAGCTTAGACCTGATGAAGTGGAATTCAATGACACGAAATTTCGTGCAACATTGAACCAACAGATGTCAGTATAGACCAATCCACGACACCAAAAGTCGTATTTCTAGTGCGTTCAGAGTAACGGTGGCTTTCTTAGAATCGAAACAAATCTCTCTCTCTCTCTCTTTCGTTATGTATATATATATACATATATATATATATATATAGTTAATAAAAATTAGAATAGCATACTAAAATAGTTTGAGAGATTTGTACTATAAAACATGATTGTCAGGGTTTCCAGATAATGTGGATTTTTTGCAAATGTTTCGCATTTTCCATATAAAAAAATTATCATATGCTTCCAAGGAATCAAAAAATTTATATAATTGTATGCACATCAGTTGATAATACGAATTTAGTCATGTACTTGCAAAGAAAAAATATATTTCAGTCAAATCTTGATAAATATTATATAATCATTTCCATTTCATCGAATTGTCCAAAATCCTTTTTAAAAAAAAGAATAAGAAATAGTATATATTCCAAACTAGAACAGCCGCAGAATAAACAGAAATAGTTTGAATAAAATAATTTAAAAAAACCTTTTAAAAAAATAGCTTTTATTCAAATACCCAAAAAGTACAAAATAATTGCTTTGGATGTGTGACGTAGGTTAATCCGTGAGTTATAGATTCAAGAGCTTGTCGCGCAAAGTTTTCATTTCGAATACCCAAAAAAATTTTTTTTTTAATAAAATTTTTTTAAAAAGGTTTTTTTTTCTTTTAGTAAGTACGCCTTAATCTATGCATTTTTTTAAATTTTTAGATGCGCAAGCTTCATCCTGGAGCTGCCATCTTCAATTTATGAATTTTGACAAAAAATCAATAATCTTCGACTAAAATCATAATCTCCGACCCCGAAAACCCCCACATACCAATTTTGAATAGAATCGGACTATAATCACAGAAAGCGTCGGACATCTTGAAGCCGCCATTTTATTTTATAAATTTTGTCAAAAATTCATAATCTTCGACCCTGAAAACCCCACATACCAATTTTGAATCGAATCGGACCATAAACACAAATCTCGTCCGCCATCTTGGAGCCGCCATTCCGTTTTTTTTCTCTAACAAATGCATAATGCATTGTCACGGGAACTATGAACACCTGCCAAATTTCACGTTTATCGAACAACTAGAAGTGGGTCAAATTTAACTTGCAAGATTTGATGACAAACATCGGGACAGGTGAAACTAAATAAAAGCTTGTAAAAATGGGTTGTAATATAAGGTCTAGCCAGGGGTTTCCTGATTATGTCGATTTTACGCAAAATATTATCAATATGTTCAATAGGAAAAATTTGCATGCAAATTGCGGTTTAACGAAGCGTCTGACAGAATAAAAATTAATGACACCATTTAAATAGAAAATGT
This sequence comes from Gonioctena quinquepunctata, assembly GCA_018342105.1. Taxonomy (NCBI): domain Eukaryota; kingdom Metazoa; phylum Arthropoda; class Insecta; order Coleoptera; family Chrysomelidae; genus Gonioctena; species Gonioctena quinquepunctata. Next base: position 102,809 of record JAFIRS010001781.1, on the reverse strand, counting down.
TCTACAAAAAAGGTCATCCAATATGTTTATTTCTCTTAGGGCCGGTATTGTCGCCTCCGGTTTATACTAGGAATAAATCAACCAATGGTTAGAATATGATTTTTTAACGTTTATTGATAAGCAAAAGCACATTCTAAACATTGGTTAATTTATTCCTAGTTTAACCGGAGGTGAAAATACCGGGCCTTAGGAGCACTAAAAACGCGTCATCAGCAATAAATTGTTAATACCTTCTTATAGTTGAAAAATATTCGGATATACTTTATATCAAATGCTTCTATATCCCAACACGACAATTCGCATTGGTTTAAAGGGGCCTACAGACGTACCAATTTATCGGACCCGATATCGGGCGGCCGACGTCGGGACTTGAAATCGTGACGTGTGTAGGCTTGTCGGCCGACTAAATAATTGAATTCCCGATATCGGGATATTAATGACATTCAAGAAAATTGTTTAGGCTCAATAAGTGATAGTAGTGCCATGATTGCATTAATTGAATGTTAGAAACAACTCAAGTGCCTTTGCGGCCCAATCGCTGTAGGTTCACGAATAACAAGTAACCGATAGCACTTGATCGGGTAGATTAAAATCTGAACGTGTTTACACTCGATCCAATCAGTCCCGACGTCGGCCCCCCAATATCGGGTCCGATAAATTGGTGCGTCTGAAGGCCCCTTTAGCTTGTCCGAATTTGAGTCACGCTCAATATCTAATAATATATCCGGATTATTTATTATGTTTATTGGATTCATGTTTCTATGAAAAGAGTTCAATCTGTACATATTTCTGTAAAAAAAATATAATTATCACCAGATCAATGTGCCTTTATTTTTTAGAATAGCAAGAAATATATTTGAAAGAAAAATTTAGTACTGGAAATTACGTCAGGTGCCTCCCTCTATTTTTTTAAACTTATCTATCCAGTCCCACCAAAATCGATAATCTCCCGTATACAAAAATGACATTTTTTTGGTACAAAGCTGATGTTTCACCCAGTTCATAATTATGAACTATACCACTTACTCATTCATGTTGCCTATTCTTCGATACTAGTTATGCGCGGGTGGGAGCAAGAAAAACTCGTTGATCTTTTGAACCCAATAAAAACAATTGTAGTTAGAAAAGCAATTCAATTAAATGATTGGTGTAATAAATATGTTATTACCCCAATTCTGAACAACGTTTCCGATGTATTTGGAATAAGTGCACTCTGTTTGTGATCCCTTTTATACGTTTCGCAATCTTGGGAATTCAATGGTTGCAAATTAAGTTTTTCACAATGCACCAACCTATATTAGGAACAACATTTTATGGAAAATGCATAATTAAAGTTTTTTGTAGGTATTTTAAACCATTTTTTTAACAAACAATTTAATCGTTGTTAAACTTTTAATAGCTATCACAAGCTATTGAAAAAACTTTTTTATCATACCTGCATCATTGTTTTATGAACCAAAATGCGAGCGAAATCTCAAGATTAAAACACGCCGTGTTTTAAAGGTTGCTAGGTAACAAAAACAAGTCCAACTTTTTATATATGTGTCAAATTACATAAAAAATATAAAACAACTATTTCAAGCAAATGTTGAATGTACAATTATGATTATTTGAAATTTGAATACCAATCATTATCCTGATCTAAAATTCATTTCCAGCATTGTTATTGAAGTTATGATGCAGGTATATTGAAAAATAGCGTATGATACATGTGTATAAGTGCCTTTGAGGGAACTCCGCTTCGCGTCGTGCTCTCAGACTAGTTGCGCGTGCTTTAAAGGCTCACTTATACACTTGTATCATGATGTAAAGTAGATGATAAGTGTAATAAAATATTTCAACTGAATATCTGATTCAAATATTGTGAAGGACGCTAATACTACAGAATGTTTGAAAATCAGGGATTCTTCCGAAACATTGAAAATACATATGGGGCTGACGCACTGCGGATTTTGAAGCCTTGGTAAAAACGCCAAATAAACGTCGAAACGTCGGCAATTTGATATTCGACTACTCATTGTGTCCTATTCCCGCTTGAATATCAAATCCAAATATAAGTGAAAGACGCTAATACTACAGAATGTTTGAAAATCAGGGATTCTTCCGAAGCATTGAAAATACATATGGGGCTGACGCAATGCGGATTTTGAAGCCTTGATAAAGACGCCAAATAAACATCGAAACGTCGGCAATTTGATATTCAGACTACTCATTGTGTCCTATTCCCGCTACCTCGAAACCCAATTGAATGGTATTCCATCAAGTATGTCAGTTGTTTAATTGAATTATTATATATGGTTGCCTTTAAATCGAGTACTTTATTTTTTTCTAGTATTTGGTTTGTTCGATAATGTTTTCGTTGAAAATGTGTATTTTCCATTTCTGATAAATATTTTCATGGCAAATGTAATATTATATTGTCTACCAATTCCGAGATAGCGATCTTAATAAAATTCGAGAAAAATATATTTTCGCAAGAACGACAGAACATTTCAAATCGATCAAATTATAGAATTAACTCAATGTTTGAAACTAATGGAGTACTTGATTCAAACAAATAAATTACTTAGTTATAATGAATGAAACAATTGATCAATTTATCATTTGATTGTCAATGGAAATATTGAACGCAATTCAAATTACTTAAGCAGTCATACACCCTGCAGTCTTTTAGTCTACACAAAAAACACTACACAATAAAAACTTTTTAACAAAAAATTAAACCGACGAAAGAATCAACTGTAAAGCAAAAAATAAATTAAACCTTTTTAGTCTTAATGATAATTGATTTCCTAAAATAATGTAAGTAACTAATTTTGATTCGGTGCCAAACAAACAATTAACGAAGATCATTATATTACTTTGAAGAAGTAATCAAAACGCCGCTATGCATCATCATTTTATGCTTTACCTAATTCAATTGCTAGTATTGTTAATCATCTATTGTTTTACTTCCTGCACCTGACATGTAAGTACTCAAAAAACTTTTACAAAATTCAAAGAATTTTCCTAACCTATAAATTTATAATTCAAATTTAAAGTTTTTCACAACAGTCAATCAGAGTATTTACTTTCAGGAAGCACTGAAGATGACGAAAGTCGGAAGCGCTTTGCAAACTTAAGAAAATATACACTTTATACGAAAATCTTTCATTTTATTCTACACAAGTGTATTCAGCTTCCGACTTTTAAAATTAAAAAGGTTTATTTTATTTTTTGCTTTTCAGTTGATTTTTTCGTCGGTTTAATTTTTTGTGAAAAAGTTTTTATTTTTAAATTCGTTGTGGCTGAAATCTACTAATCACTACCTACTTAACTTTTTATTACTTCCAAAATACCTACTTACCTAGCTTACTTCAACTATTAACTGTTAAATAATATTATTATCTACTTTAAATATTTATTGTTATATAAAATAAATTATTTTTGAAAATTCTGGTTAGTTGATTCCATCACTTTGTATATAATTCCATCCTTTCATAGAATGTAATTATTGTGACGGATGTAGGAGGATATGTCAATGTCAACTACATATGTGTGCCAATGTTCACAAGTGAAAAATCATTGATCCCCTATTTTTCTACACATAGCGGTGGATTATTTCATTCCTAATTGGAATATGATCAACTATGAGGAATACCCTATCTAATAAAGAAAGAATCATCCAAATCGGAAAACCCACTACAAAGTTATGCCTGATAAAACGGTTAACGGACCAAAATTCAGAGGGTGAACGATCAATATCCTTCATTTTGCTACCCTTAGGGATGGATTTTTTGTTCAAATTCAAATGGGACCAACTTAAGTACACCCATCCAATGAAAAAGAATCATCGGAATCGGACTCTTCTGTGAAAAGTTAGGCATGGTCATACATACAAAAAAAAAATATACGCGTCGAATAGAGAACCTCCTCCTTTTTGGTTTCGTCGGTTGAAAAATTCTAGCAACAACCCTAAATTGAAAAGTCGTGAAAATAATATTAATCAATAAAAATACTACAAAGACTGAATAAACATATATATTTATATATGTTTATTTATGTATATATATATATATATATATATATAAATATAAACAGTGGCGCGGTGTTCCATATCTCCATTTAGGAATCAGATAGGAATATTTTTTCCATAATGTTAACTTATTGCTCGAGCTCGACAAAATGAAATGCCTGTCACACAAGGTGTTGAATTTTTTCTGGGATTTGTATTCCTTATCATTTCATCTTTTTTTCGAAAATATTGACGGTTTTCGAGATTTTCAGCATGACAGGTTTTCTTTCCAATAGTTCGTCACTAATAATATTTTAAATTTTAAAGTTGTGCCAAATCCCATTGAAATTGATTTTCGGACACATATTGTACGTCGGTCACTGTCTCGAACGACATATCTAAAAACGACCTGTGATATACAAGGTGCGAAAAACAGCTTTTTTTCGAAAAATGGCAATTCTTCCTGTTTTTTTGCTATCATCTCAATGAACGCCTTTTATTACTGCGAAATCCATATTTGACGACTGTGATCGAGATCTATGTTATGTTTGTAACACATTTATCTAAAGTGAACACCTTCGAATTTCTTCATTTGATGCATAGTTTTTGTCGAACCCCTTCTTTAAAATATCGCCCCATGTCTATAGTTACCCTTTTGCAAGATAAACAAGTTGTGAATTCGACCACCACTCTGATATTATTTTTATTCACATTACAATAATTTCAATAATATCAAAATTGTGCCATAATCTTTATGTCTAAAATAACCTTTTAAGAAAAAGCGAATAAAATATTTTAAGTAGTCTGGCAAATGACAGATCTAAATATTTGCCTGCCATAATAAGTATTGAAATCTTTAGTGGACATTGTTGTATCGTGAAGTTGAATTTTCATATTAGGTGAATCAGACAGGAAATTATTCTCAACGGTATCCAGATGTCTAAAATTCTGCATCTAATGGAAAACATTGGTTTCCCATTTAAAAAAATGTGATACATATATATCATAAAACGAAAAAAAAATTTTGGCAACGTTTTATGAAATACTTATTAGTCGTCTCGAATGGATTTCGCTGTAAAAAAGGCGTTCATTGATGCATTAATTAAATCAATTGAATATTGAATAGAATGATTTTTCTGTGAAGTGAAAAATCCACGATAAGAATGAAGTTATCAGAAAACAACTCCTTTCCCCACAAGAGATTATCTTGAACGATGGAAGATAGTGACTCAAGTTTATCTTTCAGTCGCAAATGATTCCACATCTGATTTTATGAACATCCTGTTAATATTTTCAAACAAATCATTGATATTATGGCAACTAAATAGAAAGAATTGTCATTTTTTCGAAAAAAATCTTTTTTAAGAAAAACTATTGAACTTTTAACCATAGGGGATACTTGATTAGAGCCTTTGATGGAACTTCTTATGGATCGATAATATATAGGGTGTTTCATTTGAAATAAGGAAGATTTTGCAAATTCTTATTTACAATTTGTGGCGAGCAGTTTTTCGCACCATGTATACCACAGATCGATTTCAGATATATAGTTTGAGAGAGTCACCAACGTACAATATTTGACCGAAAATCAATTTCAATGGGGCTTTGCACAACTTTATAATTTCAAATATTATAAAGACATAAGGTGCATTTAGTCAACATCACTTTTAAATTGTGCTTAAATATATGTTAAAGTCGAAAGTTGAACCTGTTATATAAAATGGCACTATTTATACAACAATATTAAGTTTATGCTAAAACCATGTGACCTTGAAAATCCCAACTTTAAGAATCCTACAATTATGCTAAAAATACAGAATACATGTTCCAATTGGAGTAAATGATCGTACATCTCTTTGGACATTCTCATAAATTTGAAATGTTGATCGGAATCTGCCTCCAAGGTTCTCATATCTTTAAGCACTGCCGCAAAAAATCCATTGTGATCCCTGTTTCTGTTCATAGGTCTCACCTTGAACCTTCTGATACGCTACTTCTTTTTAGCAATAATCAAACTACTAATGCAGACCTGCAGTGCAACCGAAGCTGTAGCAATCAAAACAGTTTTGTTTTTCTCCAATTCCATAATCACAAAAAATAACAATGATATGACGGATTGTCAATATTGTCATTATTGTCATTTGTCCCTTTCAGTATAGTTACTCTAATCCCATTGGAACGGCAATAAAAATAAGAGCACTACGAGAAGTATTTATATGCACTGCCCGGCAAATGGGAAATTTATATACTTCTAGTGTTTTTACTTTCAAAGCGTTCCTGGTAAAAACATAAAAAAGTTTTGTCCTGTGCAAGAGAATTCCTTCTTGAAACTGTTTATGTCCGTCCATTTGGGATTAGAAATACTATAACTGTCATTCTTAAGTTTATGCTAACAAAACAAAACCTATTTTATGCATAATTATTTTTACGCTTATGTTTATGACAATGCTTGTGCTAAAGTTACGTTTATGTTGACTAAATGCACCTAAATATTGGAAAAAAACTGTCATGCTAAAAATCTCTAAAACCTTCAGTATTTCCGAAAAACAAATATACATGAAGTACCTTCTACTTTTCATATAGAAACCGAAAAAAACGATGAAAAATACAGGTAGCTATTTAAAAAAACAAAGTTGGGACCCGCCCAGAAAAAATTGAACATACTGTGTGACCGGCAATTTTTTTATTCCGTCGAGCTCGAGCAATAAGGTAACATTATAGAAAAATATATTCCTGTTTCCTGAATGGAGATATGGAACACCGAGCCACTATTGCAGAACCCTGTATATAATGAAAACCAAACGTTGTTTTGTGGTAAAATGAGTTATTTCCAATACCACTAAACCTCAACAATCCAATCATTTATTTATCAAAATCGCTAGGTAAATTGAGGTTATGAATGCATCGATGTAAAAATTGATTTCAACCAAAGTATCGTTTGTTGTTGTTTTGAATAGTATATAATGAATGCCTTGAGACCTACAAAAATGTTTCGAATGTTTTGCTAAAATGGGAGAAAAAAGGTCGTTTCTCCGGAAGTATTGCAGGGCAACGCAGTTTCGTTTTTGGAAAGTAAAAATCCCACCAAAGTATTACCAAACAGTCAAACTATCGAATATTCACCGAAAAAACTTGAACGGCCAGTATGACACAGAATATGTATATGTTTTATAATAATTTTATCCCTGATCGGTGCGACGAATTTGTTCAGTAAAAAAACACACATTACCACAAAAAAGCCGCAGTTTGATTATAAATTCTTGAAAAATATTGTTAAGAAACTGAAAGTCTCAGAGTCCAGTACTCCAAGAAGGTTATTATGAAATTCAACCCTCTGATTGGGTTCATTAAATGGATTGCATTGATTTATTGGTAGCGTCAAAACATCTCACCTAAAAATCTCGTTGTCGATGAAGCAGCAAGGGTCAGCAGGTCGTACCTTGTACCAGGAACCCACAGCAGGAACCAGTAGCGGGAGCCCTATTAAGTCCCGATATTCCTCTGAAATATCCAGCAAAGAATTCCAAATACACAATTAAGAACGGCGACACAGCACAGATACAGATTAGGTATCTCCGCGTAAGATCTCAACTTTAAAAAACCAGACAAAGTACCGCTAGAACTACTGGAGTACCACTAGAGTTCCCGTTCACTCTGAGAGGCGATCTTCGACTGACTATTCGCAATTCGACCGTATTGAATGTAGTCTCTGCATGTGGATGGTACCGAGGTACGATTCGAGTTGTCGGTCTCTGTTTTTTCTCGAATTTGCAAAAAAAAATGCTGGCTCTGTCAGCATAAAAAAGGAAGTGACAGACCAGCGATTTGCTTTTGCTAATTCGATTTGTTGCCGGGGTTAATGATCGTTTTGGTGAAAATAAATGTACATTGTTCATATGTGTGAAGCGGTGAACTTCGTCATCCAGTATACCAAAAATATTCATTGGGAAATATAGTATGAATGTAGGCAAAGGAATTGCCACTGGGTTGCTCAGTCCAGGCCAGGGAAAAAGTAAAGTATACGGTTCCAAGCCGGATCTTCACGAAATTTTCACATGTCCTTTAAAACATTAAAAATACTAGAACAATCAAAATTTATATGCGGAAAAGTTAATTTTGGGAGACATGGTCCACCAAAACCGAATCACTACAGGATTCAGATGGCCATAAACTATACTTTTTCAGCAACTCCATAACTGTACCCTCATTTACCTTTTATACACCTAATTTTCGCTAATTCGAAAAAAAACGGTTTTTTATTTTCTATAATAAACATCGGAATTCATACGGTGTAGTTTCATTTTGTTAATTCAATTCTCGTACTGGAAAAATTGAACATTTTTTTGACGGATGCTACGTTACTTTTTTCTCCAGAGACCAATAAGGATTAGGTACCTATAATATCCTATGAATAAGGAGCAACTCAGGTATTCTTGATTCTCTAAACATTAAAAAAAGGACTTGTATAGATAAGGGCGCGACTTGTCTTTGAGTTTTTGTTGGGAAGTGAAATATTTTCATTGGAAAAAATCTTTGATATGCATTTTCTTAGTATTCACATTGCCTTTGTAAGATATACCAATGGCATCTGCGAAATCATCGAAGTCGTATATTTTCTGTTTCCGTTTCAACGAAAGCTCCACCTGATGGTGAAAACTGTATGACCGGACTCGAAATAATTGAAGCATATGCTTGTTGCCGAAGTTTCATCAGAATTGATCATTCTTACTATAAATGTTAATAGTGCCAATTTTTGTATTGCCTGGCACAATTGTCCAACCAAATTATAGATTTTGTGGCATCTCTTTTTGATTTGACAAAGGCATCAAAAGTGCTTGACAAGTATCATATGGTGACGTACGATTTATTTTTGGAAGAGCATTTCTTTACCACAGTCAATTTTTCATTGAACGGTTGAGGAGAATCTCGCCAGAAATGCGGCAACTGCACGTGGTTCCCGCGTATTTACTGCATTTTTGATAAGTAATGAACATATAATGCAATATTCCTAAGTAATCAAACGCTTTTCGCACATACGGCAGATTGAAAGTTCGTGAATAACTTATTTATGATGCAGATACCGCATTTCGCATTCGTAAAAAGATAGTTCATTCCACCAAAAGTTCAACTGTATAAAAACCGTGCCGAGCACTGATGATAAATAAAAATTATGGACGGCAGTATATAAATGTGAGGGAAATGGTGTTGTTCAAGCTACTATTGGGAATTCAAGATAACGGATACTCCCTCTAGTGTCGATTTTTGAAACTATACGTAAGTACATTGTTTACTTTTCGAAACATTAATGTTTATATGATTTTATCCATTGCATACCTAAAACTTGTCGAATCTGTCGTGATTGTTGACATTTAATGAAATTCTTGTTTACCTGGTGAATGTTCTGTTGACTATTGTACATCCTTAAGTGAAAAAATAAGTGGTTCAAGTTCAAATCATCATTGTTGTGTACCTCAATGTTACTCTTGGCAAAACGTTCTGGTGCAGACTAATCTAGGATTGAGCGGGTCTATAGACAGACGATGGGCTCTTGGAGAAGAATACAGTCCCTTCCCAAAATCGTCTTGTATCCTCTATGGCCAAGGAAAAAAGTGAAAAAGAACCTTCAAAGAGAGTTGAGAGGAAAGAAAAGAGAGTTAAGAAGAGAAAAAAAACATACCAAAAATTATTCATACACTATGGAAAAAGAGTGACTATATATGTATATCTAGGTGATAAGGACATTGTTTACTGTTCGAAACATTAATGTTTATCATTTCAGCCATTGTACACTTGAAAATTGTCGAATCTCTTGTGAGTGTTGAATATGGTGAATATTCATGATTGTTGTGTACCTTAATGTGACTCTTGGGCAAAACGATCCCGTTGTACTGGTATAAGTTCTCATAAGTTTTTCGTCAGAAAATGAATGTAACGTACTGGTGCAGACTTATCTAGGATTGAGTGAGTCTATAAACAGAAGACGGGCTCTTGAAGAAGAATGCAGTTCCCTAAATGTATCGTGTGTGACCAAGAAAAAAAGTGAAAAAGAGAACCTTCAAAGAGAGTTGGGGAGAAAAAAAAGAGTTAATAAGAGAAAAAAGAGATATTATTCAACATACCGAAGATATTAATAATTATGGAAAAAGAGTCACTATATATGTATATCTAGGTAATAAGGACACATTTTCACACCATCTTGTTTGTTTTTGATGAAATAAAAAATCTGTTTTTGTTGGTTTTATTTTCAATTCGAACATTCACAAATAAAATTTCTGATCCCCAACGTATAGTCGATGCCTTTGCCACCTACTTTGATTCTGATGTGTTTGAAAATATGAACAGGATGTTCCTAAAATTATCAGATATTGAATCATCTGCGACTGAAAGATAAACTTTAGAAACTATCTTCCATCGTTCAAGATAACCTCTTGTGGGGTATTCATGTTGAAATTGGTAACATTCTCAATTGAATATTGAACAGAAATCAACTACTTCCTTGGCTAAAGCCACGCTAGACATTGAACTACATCTGATGAATATTTTGGAAAGACCCTAACTCAAAAGGAAAAAATCAGAAATTGAAATTTTGCACTTTAATTCAGATAGTTATTTGATTTTCTATTCCAGTCTCAATTAAGAACTAATAGTAGTTGTTTTCTGTTAGACATTCACAAAAATAACTTCATTTTTATCGTGGATTTTTCAATACCAGAAAATTATTTCTATTCAATATTTAATTGAGATTGTTTTCCTTTTCAACTTATAATAACCTATGAATAAGCATAATTAAGAGCAACTCAGGCATTCTTGATTCTCTAAACTATAAAAATAGTAGTCATTCCGATCCCCAGAGTATAGTCGATGCCTTTGCCACCTACTTTGAATCTGCTTTCATCAAATCATCTAATTATCGACAATCTGAAGTCATCAATAATTTTAACACACCAACTTTGTCCATTCCTAAAATAACTGAAGATGATGTGCTGAAGTCTCTAAAAAAATACACACAAAAAATTACAACGGGGCCTGATGTTATTCCATTATTTCTTCTGAAAGACTGTGCTGTTATCATCACTAAACCTTTATCCATCATTTTCAATATAGCACTAACAACACTTTGTTTTCCGGATGTAAAATATGTCCTGTCTTCAAAAAGAGAGATAAACATATTGTAACGAACCTAGGCCGGACCTGTCGCCTCGCGCGTTGCCGTCGACAGCGATGAGGTCATCCCCGGAGATGTTCGAGAACAGTCCAGTCACTCTGCCGCGGAGAGCAATGGTCGATATTGGAAACGATTGGAACATGCTGGTCGCCAACTGCCGGAATTCGAAAGATCGGGAATTCTGTGACGGAGATAAATAGGTAGCCCCCAAGATGGCACGAACAGTCTGAACGAGCCCATACGATCGAGCTATACAGTGGCGTAGTAATATAAATTAAGTTGTAGATTAAGTGTGAAATAAATTAGTAAAACCAAGTTAAGTTTATTTACGTTACAATTGGTGTCGGAAGTGAGATTTTGAAAATAAACAAGTGATCTGGAGGGATAGTCAGACAAAATAAATTGATAGACCTTTTGTACGCCCAAAATAGACAGTGGCCGGTTTTCGCGAAGTGGACAATTGTGCGTGGGAATATAAACTGATACACTGTTCGCGTGAAACAGAAGATAGACAGTGGCCCGGTTTTCGCGAAGTGGACAATTGTGCGTGGGAATATAAACTGATACACTCTTCGCGTGAAACAGACAATAGACTGGTGGCCCGTGGAAAAGAATTCGCGAAGTGAATTTTTAACAAACTGATAAACTTTTCGTGTGAAACAGACTGATACCTCGTCAAAGACAAAATGTGTTCAAGAAAAGTGCGCCTTGCGGATTTGAAGGTAGCGGAATTGAAACAGGAATTGGAGGAAAGGAACTAGAAACAACGGGTAAAAAGCAAGTACTCCATGAAAGACTTGCAGAAGGACTTATACAAGAAGGTGAGGACCCCGAAACATTTTTATTCGAAGTTCCCGGAGGTGATTTGAGTCCGATAATAGAATCCTTGAAAGAAAAGCTGCAACAAAATTCTAGAAATCTGGAAGAGAAGCTTCAAGAAAATTCAAGAAGTCTGGAAGAAAATGCTAGAAATCTGGAAGAGAAGCTTCAAGAAAATTCTAGAAATCTGGAAGAGAAGCTTCTAGAAAATTCAAGAAGCCTGGAAGAAAATGCTAGAAATCTGGAAGAGAAGCTTGAAGAAAATTCTAGAAATCTGGAAGAGAAGCTTCTAGAAAATTCAAGAAGCCTGGAAGAGAAGTTCCTGGAAAACACAGAAGGCCTAAAAAAAGAATTGTGTGGTGTGGCTAATTTTCTAGAAAGAAAGAATGGGGACCGTTGAGACAGAGATAGATAAAATTAGGAGCAAATGAACACGGAGGTAGATAAAATCAAAAGATGGGGTCGAGGCAGAAATGGACAAAATAAAGGAAACGATCAGTAAGCTGGAAAAACAAATTAATAGTGCGTCCTCCACAGAGATGGTTAACGAAAATGCAATGCTGGACTTGAGTTTGAACGTGGATAAATTTCAAGAGGGGTATAAAAGATGTCAAGGTCATTTCAGAAATAGGAAGCTTTCCATGAAGCCGCCTCAGTTCGACGGAAAAACTCCATGGGCAAATTACCGCCGGCAGTTTGAAGCAGCGCCAAAGCAAACGGATGGAATGCGGGGAAAGAGCTGTAGCACTGACACTTGCATTACGTGGAGAAGCGACAAATATTCTACAAACTCTACCGCCCAAGAACAGGAGGACTATGATCAGCTGATTAAACATCTAGAATTACGATATGGCCACGCCCATTTGGAACACGTATACCACTCCCAGCTGAAAAATCGCTGCCAAAAATCGGGCGAATCCTTACAAGAATTCAGAAACTGACATTGCACGCTTGGATCGTCTCGCATATCCAGCCACACCAGAAAATGGAATGGAGCGACTAGCGGTTCAAGCATTCTTGGATGGACTCCGTGACAAGAAACCAGACAAGCGTTGATATTAGCTCGTCCAGCACATCTCGTAGACGCACTGGCACGCGCTTTGGAATTCGAAGCAGCAAAACAATGGCAAAAGCCAAAGTAAAAGTTCAAACGATTGAGGAAGACTCACAGGAGCCTGCTAACTTGGAAGCTGCCATAAGAAAAGTGATGAAGGAAGTGTTGCCTGAGAAAAGACAGATAAGATGCCGGATTTGTAGCAAATTGGACATGTGCGTAGCAAATGTCCAACATTCATCGACTCCGATGCAGGAAAACAAAAAAGGTCGACGAAAGGGCAATCGTCGGCATGTGTCAGCAAGCCCCGGTTAACAACGCATATGTCGCTATCCTTCAACGACAGAAAAAAAGGTGTCTTCGTAGACGGTCTCATCAATAACGAGCCTTGCACCATGCTGCTAATACAGGTGCGACTAGGACAATTCTCGGGCCTTCCTTTGCCAGAACATCGGAACGGATTGAACCGACCTTGGAAGCTACGCACAGCAACAGGAGCCAGCTACTGTATATGGCGAGCTACCGGTTGAAATAATTTTGGGCAGCACTAAAGTGAAACATCAGGCACTGAGCGGACATCGAAGACGATGCAATCATCGGAATGGACATCATGAATTCAGAGGGTTTGAATTGGATTTCAAAGACGGCGTCCTACGTGTCAACGGAAAGAGCTGGTGCTTCATGGGAAGTAGGGTTGATCCGTGTGTTGTTGGCTGAAGATGTAAGCGTACCTGAGAGGGCTGAAACCATTCTGGAGGCTCGCCTGGACGGGAGTACGGCAGTGGAAACGTGGTGATGTTCGAGCCCAAACTTCATGATGAAAAATTGGACGAGGATTGCACTAGGGAAGACCTTGTTGCGTGCTGACAAATTTGTGCCCGTAAGGGTCATGAATATCAATTATTTTCCAGTGACCTTGAAAGAAAGGAACAATATTGGGGCACTGCTCGTCAGTTTCCTCAGTGATCCGGGTGTACGAGGTACGATTAGCCAACCAACAACTTGCCAGAACTAGAAAAATTGGTTGCCATCTCTTCCAAGATATAAAACCAGCTCAACAGCCCAAACTAAGAGATTTAGTTAAGAAGTACCAAGACATCTTCGATACCGGACAAGAAGGAGGTCGAACTAATGTGGTCCAGCACAAGATTGATACTGGGGTGCCCGACCGATCCGGCAATCAGCAGAAGACTTCCTCTTGCCAGAAGGAAGAGCTGACAAAATAGTCAGCGATATGGGAAAAGAAGGGTTATCGAACCATCCGACAGTCCCCGGTCCTCTCCAGTCGTACTGGTGAAGAAAAAGGATGGATCGACACGCTTTTGTAGAACTATCGCCAACTTAATAATGTCACGAAGAGGACAGTTACCTCTCCCGAGAATAGATGACACCCTAGACACGTTGGCTGGTTCCACGATTTTTCTCGACCCTTGATCTGAAGAGTGGATATTGGCAAGTAGAACTGGCTCAGGGAAGATCGAGAAAAGACTGCTTTACCATCGGCTCAGGATTGTGGCAGTTCACCGTTATGCCATTCGGGCTCTGTAATGCTCCCGCCACATTCCAGAAAGATTGATGGAGACAGTGCTGAAGGACTCTCATGGAACACGTGTCTAGTGTATCTCGACGACATATTGTGGTCGGCAGATCGTTCGAGGACCACGTGAAAAACGGAGGAAGTATTCCTGCGACTGAGAACTCCGGATTGAAGCTGAGCCCTAAGAAATGCCATCTGTTCCAAAAAATACGATACCTCGGCCACGTTGTCTCTGGGGGAAAGGTAGCAGTGGATGACCAGAAGATCAAAGCTGTTAAGGTTGGCCCATCCCAAAAGACATTCACCAACTTCAGAAGTTTCCTTGGTTTATGCACTACTATCGCCGATATGTGCTGGGATTCCCAACATCGCTAAACCACTGACCAGGCTCACGGAGGGCAAACAAAGTTCAGTGGTCCGAAGACTCATTCAGGAAGCTGAAAGGAGCTTTGATCAACGCACCTGTACTGAGCTATCCCTACCCGAAGGGAAATTCGTTTTGGATACCGACGCCAGCAACGTGGGACTTGGAGCTGTCCTACTCTCAGATCCAGGAGGGACAGGAGAAGGTCATTGGTTATTTCAGCAAGACGCTTAGCAAACCAGGCCAATGTACTGTGTCACCAGGCGAAGCTGTTAGCTGTTGTAAAGGGTGGAGCACTTCTACAAGTATGTGTATGGAAGAAGATTCCTGTTGAGAACTGACCATGCAGCTCTCAAATGGCTCTTACAGTTCAAAAATCCTGAGGTCAAGTAGCACGTTGGATCGAGACTCCAAGAATTCGATTTCGAGATCAAACATCGAGCCGGAACTAGCCTAAGAATGCAGATGCCTTGTCCTGAAGACCATGTCAGATGATTGCTCACATTGCCGACGAGCAGAAGAAAGAAGCAACACTTTGTAGAACCGCGGCAATGGATGACAACTGGAATGACAGCAAGATCAGAAAGACCAAGAGAAAGACCCGACCTTGGCTTGTTGTCAGCTGGAAGAAGGGCAATCGAAGACCATCATGGCAGGAAGTCGCAGGTTACTCGCCGGCTGTTAAGTCCTTTGGGCACAATGGAACTCTCTTATTCTGGACAATGGGATCCTGAAACGTGTGTTGGAGGCCGATATTGGTGGGAAGAAAAGACGCCAAATAATTGTTCCCAGGAACAGAAGAGAGGAAGTGCTGCAGGAAATCCCATGATGGAGTCGCTGGAGGACATCTGGGGTGACAAGACCCTGCAGAAAGTGAGGCAACGTTTTACTGGACCAATTGTCAAACTGACGTCAGGACTGGTGCAGAAAGTGCGCTGTATGCGCTGCTAGCAATGGACTTCGAATACGACCCAAGGCCCCATGCGTCAGTACAACGTAGGCAGCCCGTTCGAGAGAATCGCCATTGACATCGCCGGCCCGTTTCCCGTATCCGACCACGGGAATAAATACATCCTTGTGGCAATGGACTACTTCAGTAAGTGGGCGGAAGCCTATGCCTGCCAACCAGGAAGCCATCACCGTCGCCGACGTCTTGGTGAAAAAGTGGATATGTCGATTCGGTATTCCAATGGAGCTGCACTCGGATCAAGGCGAAATTTCGAATCAACCTTTTCCAAGAAATATGTCTACTGCTGAACATCCGCAAGACAAGAACCACGGCCCTACATCCGCAGTCCGATGGAATGGTGGAACGGATGAACAGGACGATCAACCGCCACTTGTCCAAGGTTGTCTCTGACCATCAAAGAGACTGGGACCAGTATCTTCATTTGTTCCCTGATGGCCTATCGATCCGCAGTACACGAGTCAACCGGTCAAACTCCTGCTAGTATTATAATGGGCCGAGAACTGCGACTGCCTTGTGACCTGAAGTTTGGGATACCGCCAGGACAAGACACTGCGGGGAGAGGACTACGTCAACAAACTTCGGCTGAAGAATGGACGACATCCACGAACAGAGTCCGGTTGAACATCCAGAGTGCCAGCGATAAAATGAAAAGACCTATGACATCAAGGCCGACGCTGGAGGATTTAAGGTTGATGACCTGGTTTGGCTGTCAACCCCAAACGTCGTCGTGGACTATACCAAAGTTGCGGAACTCGTGGGAAGGCCCGTATAAAATCGTGAAAAGGATAAACGACCTTGTGTACCGAATCCAGCCACCCCGGGGAAACCAAGGGTCGTCCATTTCAACAGGTTGGCCTTACGCTGGAAACCATGACCAAGTTCGCACCCTCAAGCCACCGGAGGATGATATGACGTTCGAAGTTTATGTCCTTGTATTCAAACGGGCAGAAAGTTCTACATGGGGTTACTAGAGAGGAGTCACGAGACCTTTTCGAGGGTGCCTGCTGACTAGCACTAGCGCACTGTGGCAGAAGATCTTCGAATGTCCAGGGGCATCGCCGTAGTGTTCTCAAGAAATTTGGTCAACTCAAACACTGCGGAGCAGAATCAGAAGTTGGTGAGGTGCTACGGTTGAAGAAAGGCCAGAGAAACATCTACTACCTAGTTACCAAGAGGCATTCCCAAGATAAACCGTCCTATGAAGATGTCTGGAAGAGTCTCCGCAAACTAAGAGATACTATGGTGGACCAGAATCTGGTGGATCTAGCAATTCAAAATTGTCCTGTGGTATTGATGGGTTGGACTGGAGAGTCATAAGAAGTATGCTGGAGGCGATATTCAGATCCAGCGGCGTCAAGATTTTGGTTTGCTGTAACCCTCTTCCACGACCGATCATGAAGACCGTGGAGTATTACTTCCATCGAACTTCACGGTGCAGATATGGGGTCATGCAGATATCGTCACCCCAAGGATGAAATTTCGGGACGAAATGTCTTTAAGAAGGGCAATGTAACGAACCTAGGCCGGACCTGTCGCCTCGCGCGTTGCCGTCGACAGCGATGAGGTCATCCCCGGAGATGTTCGAGAACAGTCATACTCTGCCGCGGAGCAACGGTCGATATTGGAAACGGTGGAACATGCTGGTCGCCAACTGCCGGAATTCGAAAGATCGGGAATTCTGTGACGGAGATAAATAGGTAGCCCTCAAGATGGCACGGACAGTCTGAACGAGCCCATACGATCGAGCTATACAGTGGCGTAGTAATATAAATTAAGTTGTAGATTAAGTGTGAAATAAATTAGTAAAACCAAGTTAAGTTTATTTACGTTACAATATGATGAAAATTACAGACCCATCGTTATACTATGCAACTTCAGTAAACTCTTTGAAATGATATGATATTATATAGGCATATGTGACATATCGAGATTGTCAATAATCAGCATGGATTCGTTAAAGTTCGTTCCACCACAAATAATCTTACATGCATTATACCCCAGTCATTTGGTAGTTTCACCTGGAAAGTTTTCCGGAAGTTTTGAAATTTCGAAATTTATTTTGCATATATTTTGACGTGCTCTTTCCGAATTTTCCTTTGCACCAAAAACTGTTTTGACTATCTCATTTTACGATATTTTACGATGAAAATAGTTATGTAATAAATTAAATTTCCTACAATTTATGTTTTAACCTTTTTTTTTTTGGAAAATGTTCAGTTTCAGCGTACGAGGGCTGCAAAGTCTACTAATGATTCAGTGTAGATGGTGTTAGTTTGCCGCAGTCGTGCGCATTTTCGAAAAAAAAAAAATCAAATCTTATTTTGTTTAATTTATTACATAACTTTTTTATCTATAATGAGTCGAAATGAGATATTGTCAAAAACTGTTTTTAAACGCCATTTTTCAATATGGCGGCGCGAGCAGTAAAGATAAAATTGGGGAAGGTACGTTGGAATATATGAAAATACCAAAATTTAAAACTCCGAGAACCTTTCAGTAATCTTTGAGCCAAATGCTGGATTCAATACATAGCAGCTTTGTCTTTCCAGGTTGATGTTATTTATACAGATTTTCGACAGGCTTACAACTTTACACTCTTCTTGTAGTGTTATCTAACCGAAAGACTTTTAAGAGTTCAATACCGCGGTATTAAATCTGTAGGAATAATCATCTGGTGTCCCTCAGGGACCTGTATTAGGTCCTTTGCTATTTATCATATTCATAAATGACATTGCCTTGGCTTAGACTCTGAAATTCTTTTATATGCAGATGATTGTAAGTAATTTCGTCAGATTTCCACTTTAAACGATTGCAGAACAAGATATCCAAAAATTGAATGTATGGTATGAAGTGAACTTACTTCCTCTTAACATAAAAAATGCAATCTTGTCACCTCAACCCTTTATGGGTTGGTGGTACTTCTATGGAACCGCCAAACGTAAGGTTCAAAATGTAGGAGTATGTCATAGTATAATAGATCTAATCGACATATTGTTGTGCTCCAAACAGCAGGTGGGTGTCTTTCGGGACCACTTCTAATACGCATAATTCTATGAAACGTGTAAAAGTGGTCCCATTAGGGGCCACGAATCGTGTTAGTGGTTATTATTTCCATATATTTTTTTATAATTTAGTAACATACTTGATTTTATGTTCTGGCAAATACAATTAGATACAAATACAAACGATTTTTATAAACATTCCAATGCTTTTATATAATTATTGATAAGATAATCCCGAATAATTCGAAATCAGTGATTCTAACCTAAAAATGTATAATTTTTATTACTTTATTTTTGTACATTTGTGCATTACAAAGTGATTATTGATTACTTTGGGTTATTCTACCTAATCACAAGCAATTGTGGAAGTTGTTTTACCTATATATTTGGAAGCAGGATTCATCTTTTTCGGATGAGGTGACCCGTGAGAAATAGCCAAAAACAGGTGGTACAAAAGGGGACTTATTTATATTTAGATTTCGAAGAATTCTTAGCTTTTTTGCAAATACTATTGATCATGGGCTTTCATCGAATCCCGGGTCTGAGACTGGATTGGTCTACTTATCCCAATTTCCATGTAACACGTATAACAACCATAATGTCCCAGAATCGGTTTTTGGAAATACCCAGGTTTGTTTATACATCTAAATGCTCACAGTAAAATGTCTGACCGTGGTCGTACAAGGTGCTGAAAGGGAAATTTTCTATCTGTTATGTGCATGGAACAAATATCTCGATAGTATGTCATAGTATAATAGATCTAATCGACATATTGATGTGCTCCAAACAGCAGGTGGGGGTGTCTTTCGGGACCACTTCTAATACGTATAATTCTATGAAACGTGTGAAAGTGGTCCCATTAGGGGCCACGAATCATTTCAAAGTAGATGTTGAGCTTTTTTCGTGTTAGTGGTTATTCTTTCATATATTTTTTTATAGTTCAGTAACATACTTAATTTTGTGTTCTGGTAAATACAATTAGATACAAATACGAACTGTTTTTTATAAACATTTCAATGCTTGTATATAATTATTGATAAGATAATCCTGAATGATTTGAAATTAGTGATTCTAACCTAAAAATTTATAATTTTTATTACTTTGTTTTTGTACAGTTGTGCATTGCAAAGTGATTATGATTACTTTGGGTCATTCTACCCAATCATAAGCAATTATGAAAGTTGTTTTACCTATATATTTGGAAGCAGTGAGATGTTATTCATCTTTTAGATAAGGTGACCAGTGAAAATAGCCAAAACAAGTGGTACAAAAAGCAAACTTATTTATATTTAGATTTCGAAGAATTCTTAGCTTTTGGAAATACTATTGATCATGGGCTTCATGGACTCCTGGGTCCGAGACTGGATTGTTCCACTTATCCCAATTTCATGTAACACGTATAAGAACCATAATGTCCCAGAAACGTTTTTTGGAAATACACAGGTTCGTTTATACATCTAAATGCTAACAGTAAAATGTCTGACCGTGGTCGTACGAATTTTGATAAGTTGTACAAGGTGCTGAAAGGGACATTTTCTATCCGTTATGTGCATGGGACAAATATCTCGATAGATGAAAGTATGGCCCATACCAATTTTGAATAGAATCGGACCATAATCACAGAGATCGTCCGCCATCTTGGAGCCGCCATTTTGATTCTATGAATTTTGACAGGAAATTTATAATCTTCGATCCCAAAAACCCCATCATTTTGAATCGAATCGGACCATAAACACAAAACTCGTCCACCATCTTGGAGCCGTCATTTTGTTTTTTTCCTCTAACAAACATTTATTTTTTTTCTCTTACAAGAATTCCATAATGCATTGTCACCGGAATTATAACACCTGCAAAATTTCAAGGAAATTGGACGAGTGGAAGTGGGTCAAATTTAAATTGTGATTTGATTACAAACCCACTGACATCGGGAAAGGCGAAACTAAAAATATTGATCTTTAAAATATCACTTATGTGGTATCATTGGATTCAAGGAATCATGCATAATTCAGACATATAATACATACCTATACAGAGTATTATGTTAGAAAATCAAAAGTTAGGTTAGGTAAAACCGGAAGTGAACAAAAACATTCATAAGTCGAAAAGTGACGTTCATTGAGCATTAGGTAGGATGTTTCAAATTTAAATAATTTTCCCCACAATTAAATGAGAAAAGGGAGCTCTATACTGTTACACCTAGTATAGTTCAATTTCACCCAGGCATGCCAATGAGTCTATAAAATACATTACTTCCGGAAGTTTAATGCTTTTTGGCGAAAACCGCATTCTTCAGGAAAAAGGCAGGTATATAAAATTCCATGTCGTTTTCCTGAAAAGACGTAAAAAATACAAATCGAAACAAAACAAAATTACTGTTTAAGGAAGAGTTTTGGTAGAGAGAAGGAGCGCTGCTGATGCCCCACGTTTTTCGAAAATGTGATTTGTAAATGAATCTGGCGCAGTAAAGCATGAGTCGCATTTTTATGCGAGTATAACCAATAATTTATCACTTCTAGCGCCTTAATTGTATTATCAAGGACCAATTCTGCATTTTCATCGGGAACATTTTGACGTTCACTCGTCAAAAAGTTGTAACTTCCGGTTCTGTCCAAAAAAGACCGTTTTATGAAATAATACGTTGGAATTCAATTGCAAAAATCTTTTTGGGAAAACCGTGCAACGTATCAGTAACTTTCCATCCTTTGAACTCTCCATAAAGCAATTGAGGCGGAGAGAAGCCAAGGGGTACAAGTGACTTACAAAATAAACCGGTTGGTTATAGATAGTTAATACATAATGAAAAGTTGGTGGCAAAGGAACACAAGTGAATGTTTTAATTGTGCTGGGATCTAGCAGCCACAAAAGCATTATACGAACGGTGATTGTAGAGAATTCATCAAAATGATTTAACTTGAAATTGCGTTTTAACAAAATGATGGAATCGTTACTTGTCTCCCTTGGCTTCTCACCGCATCAATTTATCGTTTTGTTTCGATTTTTGTTCATATCTCTGGATATTTTTTTTTTTTCAGGAAATAGACCTGTAGTCTTTTTATAGAGAATATTGATAGCTACAAAAATACTTTCAATAGTTATCCACAAAAAGCCCTAAAAAGTGACGTATTTTCCAGACATATCGACCGGTCTGGACTGGGCAATAAGTTAATCAATATATACGACTGCACATCTAATGAATTATAAAAAAACACGCTTATACAGAGTGGCCACTTTTTTAATGGGATTGTATTGGTAACTTTTAAACCATAAGAGTTAGAAGGTCGGTCAAATGGAGAAAAAGTTGCATTCATAGAAGCATTGTCAAGCAGTTCAAACAAATCGAGATTATCAGAGCCGGTTATTGAGATATCATAAGAAAAGTAAATTCTGTCATTTTGATTTTTCTTTTTTTCCCACTTTATTTCGAATATTATCAAGAAATGTCACAAGAGTTTTTTATTCGACAGTAAATTATCCTCATTTTTACATAATCAGATTTTGTATCCAACGTTTCGTACGCTCTGGGCCACCCTCAACCTCATTTTTTTCAATACCGCATATTTTATGACACTTTTCGAAATAACTTTTAACACTAAATTCAACGATATATCATACAATGTCATTTAAAGTTGATTTACAGGTGATTTTGACCCTTATCCAAATTTCTTTGGGTCGGATCTGTATTACATTTAGGTACCTTTAGTTTAATTAACAACATGCAATACATTTTGATAAGAAAATCAACTTACTCATCTTTAACTGAATGGAACGTAACAGAATCAAAGCAAGAAACAAGTAATAATTATTTACAAATTTCAAGAGGTGAAAAACCTAATTCATAATAATTAAACGAACCTATCTGTTGGAGATTTATATATTATTCACACTGTATATGTTCCCATTTCATTTAACTGCATGAGAATAGTTGACTGTGAATTTGTTGTTATTGTTTTTGAGAAATAAATTGATTGACAATTTTTGACAAGGAAAAATATAATTTCATTTTCGTTCTTCAAGAAAATAAGCATTCTTCCAGGTAAAGTCAAATCATATGGTTCTTCGAGACCAGATATTTCCATAAATAAGCATTCTTCCAGGTAAAGTCAAATCATATGGTCCTTCATCGCCTTTAGAGAACAGCACTTTGGTACAAACAGTAATGTCAAGAATACGGAAGAGTGAAAGACTTGCCGAAAAAGCTATGGAAGCCGCAGGAGACACAAGAAGATCTGATCATAACCAAGAGGACGTTTCTTCTAAGAGATCGATGGTAGCCAATAATTTAGAAGACAAGACATCTGCCAGAGAATCTTTGAATGTCGACAACAAGAAGAATAACTCAGAACATGGTCAATCTAGAATGGGAAGCAAGGTAGACTCGAAAAGAAGTTATTTGTCATCAAGAAAACGGAAAGAAATCGAGATGGGCGTAGAAATAAAGAAGAAAGAACTGGAACAAGAAGTTTTGAAGAGACAACAAGAAATTTTAGATCTTCAACTCGCGATGAGATTAGCACAGATGGAAACGGAATCATCCGACACGGATCAGGATGAAACTGGGTCACATCGGTACAAAGAGTCAGTGGTAAGTGACGGTCCAGATGTCCAAAAATGGATGACGGGAGAACTCCCATGGGCTAGGCAAACCGACGTTGAAGGTATAGACAAATCTACAATACCGCAGGTATTTGATCATAAATTAAGTAGTGTTAGTAACTTTCATTCTAAAAGTTTCTGAAAACATTCCATACAAAATGGAAACGTTCGTTCTCGACAACGTCAAATGACAGATCCTGACATTAGAAACTTTTACTCAGACAGGGTGTTCCGAAAGATTTGCCCATTTTCATGGAGATCCCACAGAATGGCCACAAATTTCATACATCAGTATAAAAATTCAACAGCCATTTGCGGTTATACAAACGAGGAGAATCAATGTCGACTTCAAAATGCCTCAAAGGTAACGCAAGAAAGGTAACGCAATCCTTATTGATATTACCACAGAACATTGACAAAGTTATCAGCCTTTAGAAAGTCTTTCGGTCGTCCGGAATATATTATATCACTCTTATTAGACAGGGTGAGAAAATTTTCCATTATCAAAGAAGACAAGCTGGAAATGTTGGTTGAATTTTCAGATGAAGTGAAAAATCTTGTAGCTACAATTGAAGCATTGGAAGAAGAAGATCATTTGCGAAATCCTATACTTCTACAAGAGCTATTAAATAAATTGCCAACTTCACAAAAATTAAGCTGGGTCGAATACATTTCTGATAAAAAAATTAAGCATAAATTGGTCGAATTCTCTTCATGGCTAGATAAAAAGGCAAATGCTGCCAGTCATCTTTTGATACCTCGAATTCCTGATGAACATTTTTCGAAAAATAAATCGAAAAATAAAGATATTACTCTTACGACTAAAAGCTTCAGTAAAACTTGTATATGTTGTAGAAATGAAATTCACCACTTGAGTATTTGTCCAAAATTCAAATCTCTCTCAATAGATGACAGATGGAAATTTGTGACATCGAACAGGATATGTTTTTCTTGTCTTTTTCCATTCCACACTATAAAGGAGTGTAGAAAAAAGAAAACATGTTCGATTGATGATTGTCCAAAACCCCACAATAAAATGTTACATCATGTCATTGATCAAGAAACTGTTATTCCAAGGAATGATAATGTTGAAACTAATTGCCACATATTAACAGACAGAAAAGTTCTACTTAAAATTTTGCCGGTAGTACTTTTGAAAGGTAAACAATTAGTTGAAACATTTGCCCTTCTTGATGATGCCTCTACCGTAAGTTTGATTGATGAAGACTTGGCCAATGACTTGAAATTAACTGGACCACGACAATCTCTTCATTTACAATGGACAAATAATCAATTCGAAGAACAAAACGATTCTAGAGTTGTGAGTTTCAAAATTTCATCAAAATCGGATACAAATTCGAATTTCTTTTTCTTCCATGTCCTGTATTTTCCTCACATAATTTTCAGCAAAAGATTTGTCTTTGTCCATTCTTCTTTCGGTGGCTAGCAGTCTCCTCAAGGCATTTTTCTTACTTTCGGGAAGAAACACATCATCAACTTTCCAAAGAAGCCCTGTTTCATACCTATCTCCCATCCTCTCACTTTGGAATTACCAATCCGAATAAACCCGCAAAATTGAGAGTAGTTTTTGATGCATCAGCAAAATCTCATCAGGTAAGCCTAAATGATTGTTTATTGACAGGACCTGACTTATATAATTCGTTGCAAACAATTCTTCTCAATTTCCGGACGAAAAAATATGCCTTCACAGCTGATATCAAAGAAATGTTTTTACAGGTGAAGGTGAGAAAGGAAGATCGAATGTCCCAAAGAATATTATACAGGGGTATGGAAAGGAAAACGGAACCAGATGTCTACGAAATCAATGTAGTTTTTTTCGGATCGACCTGTGGTCCATGCCTGGCACAAGAAGCTAAAAACAGAAATGCCCGTTTCTTCAGCCATCAGTATCCAGATGCTGCTAAAGCAATAATCGATTCTCACTACATGGATGATTACTTGGGTGGAGCGGATACTGAAGAAGAGGCAACATCATTGATACGTGATGTATGTTTTGTACATAATAAAGGAGGTTTTATGATTTGTAATTGGGTTGCCAATGATTCACGTTTACTGAGACATTTGGATGAAAATATTTTGGCAGATTGTCAAAAAAGAATTGACAATCATTCCGAATTATCATCTGAACGAATACTCGGTGTATGGTGGGATCCTAAAGAAGACACATTCACTTTTAAAACCAACTTCCATAAAGTAGATAAGGATATATTAGAAAATAAAAGACAACCGACAAAAGAGACGTTTTAAAAGTAGTGATGTCGGTTTTGATCCACTGGGATTTCTTGCAAATTTCATAATTCAGGGAAAATACTACTTTAAGATATATGGCGAAGTAGAATAGACTGGGATGATGAAATTCCTGAAACCCTGTATATGAAATGGACAAAATGGATTGATGATCTGAAAATATTATTCAATTCAAACTTTCCCGACAATACTGCCCGATGGATAGACATTCGAGTAACCTTCAGCTACATATTTTCACTGATGCATCCGAAAACGCATACGCCAGTATAGCGTATTTACGATGGCAACAGAATGAAAATGTCAAAGTAAGTTTTAAATGCGAAAACTCGTGTATCACCCTGAAACCCTTATCAATACCACGCCTAGAACTACAGGCAGCTTTGATAGGAGCACGACTAGGCGCGAGCCTAAAAATCTTTGAACTAAATATTTCTAATATCGTTTTATTGGACCGATTCCAAAACCGTCCTGTCTTGGATTCGTTCCGAAGCAAGGCGATTCAAGATGTTTGTGGCACAACGTCTTAGGAAATCCAAGAACTTACCAACGTTCTTGAATGGAGATATGTGAAATCCAGAGATAATGTCGCTGATGAAGCAACAAAAGCTATTCAGACTGACTTTTCAAGCTCTAGTAGATGGATTAATGGTCCCGAATTTTTTTGGCAATCGTCCGATCAATGGCCTCAGAGGAAACTTCTTCAATTGTCAATGAAGAAGAATTAGAAATTCGTAAAACTTCATTTGTGTTCAAATTGAAACAAAAGCTGATATACCAAATCTGAAATACTTCAACAAATGGCAGAAGTTATTACGGTCGACAGCATGGATTTTCAGATTCATTGAAAATTGTAGGAAAAACAGAAGAAGTGGTGAACTTGATCCTTCTGAACTGGAAAAATCTGAAATTTTCTTGCTGAAGAAGGTACAATTGGAATCGTATCCTGAAGAAATTTGCACTTTGAAATCAAGAAGAGAACTGAAATCTTCAAATAAATTGTACCCCTTTGATTGTTTTACGACGAGACAGATGGATTATTGAAACATGGAGGAAGGATAAACAATGCACCTCTATGTGATTATATGAAAAAACCATCATATTGAACCCAAAACATGAAATAACCAGACTTATAATCAAATATCATCATGAACTTGTCAACCACCATGGCCAAGAAATTGTTGTTAACAATCTTCGACAGAAGTATTGTATTATCAGAATCCGACAAGCAGTTAGAAGTTGTTGGGCGAATTGTCAAGTTTGCAAAAATAGAAGGAGTTCTCCAGTTGTTCCACTATGGGTCAATTGCCAGTTTTAGACTCGAGCCAACTATCAGACCGTTCATCAAAACTGGTGTAGATTATTTTGGGCCCATTGGTGACCGTTAAAAGATCTCACGAGAAGAGGTATGGGTTTTATTCACCTGTATGGTAACCCGATCAGTTCACTTAGAAATAGCACACGACCTGAGCACTGATGGTTTCATTCATGTATTTAGACAATTTGGTTGCCGAAGAGGATTTCCAGAGGAAATGTACAGGACAATGGACTTAATTTCAAAGGTGCTGAGAAGGAGTTGGCTGAAAATCTTGGGAAATTAAATCAAGAAGAAATCGAAGCATTCTGTACATTGAAAAAACTAAATGGACTTTCAATCCCCTTCAGCTCCGCACATGGGTGGTGCGGGAAAGATTGACCCAATCCATAAAGAAAACCTCAAGGAAGTTTTGAAAGAAAGATATCCTCAAGAATATGTTCTTCGAACAACTTTCGCCGAGATAGAGAATATTATAAACTCAAGACCACTGACTCACGTATCGATTGACCCAAAATGATCCTGAGGCAATAACCCGAATCATTTCCTGATAGGGCCGTCATATGCCGCATTGCCATGTGCTAAAATAGAAGAAAAATCTCAATCTGTTGACGAAGTGGAAGGCAGCCCAGAAAATTTCCGATTTCTTTTTGGCAACGATGGTCCCGTGAATATATACTCTCACTCACAAAACGGACCAAGTGGCACAAAGAACAGAAATCCATCAAATTGGGGGATGTTGTACTAATTTTTGATCCAAATACAACTAGGAATTGTTGGCCTAAAGGCATAGTGGTAAATTTATATCCTGCGAAAGATGGAAAGATTCGTATAGTCGACGTGATGACCGCGAAAAAGACCGTTTATCGAAGACCAGTTTCCAGGCTTTGCATCCTACCTGTTCAGAAGGATAGTGAAGAAGAAAGTAATTGTTAATAGGAGCAATTACTGGGTGGGAGAAATGTTGGAGATTTATATATTATTCACACTGTATATGTTCCCATTTCATTTAACTGCATGAGAATAGTTGACTGTGAATTTGTTGTTATTGTTTTTGAGAAATAAATTGATTGACAATTTTTGACAAGGAAAAATATAATTTCATTTTCGTTCTTCGAGACCAGATATTTCCATAAATAAGCATTCTTCCAGGTAAAGTCAAATCACTATCATTAAATGAAAGAAAAATCAAATGATTATTCGAAAGTAAATGATGAACATTAATGAAGTGAGTGTTCGAAATGTCCACCATTTTGTAAAATGTTCTTTGCGGTTCTGGAACCCATACTTCTTATACATTTGCTTATTTCGTCTCCTTGAATACCTTCCAATACATTCTCAACCTTCTCGCGAGGAATCATTATTGTTGGATTTGTCATTTGTTCCGTTGAAACAAATTACAGAATCGAACTTCATTTTGAGATCATTACGATATAATTTTTGTAAGGCTTGGTCTCTTGACTATTTTATTAACAGCAGTTTTTGATAAATTGCATTCACTGGCCACAGTTCTCGATTTTTTTTCTGGGTTCAATTGAATTTGGGTCAGAACATTGATATCGTTGATAGACTTGTTTTTTCTTACATATACACAACTCTAGGTTTTTTGAATGTATTATTTTCAAGTAGTAGGCCGTGGATAAGAAAGAACATAACAAGAAATGTCATATTATTTGTCACTTCGTTTATTATTGTGTCACAAGAACTTGTCATTAAATACTTTCCTGAGTAATTTCAATTTAACTTATTCGATATGGTTAGATACACAAATGAAGAGAAGAGAGATATGTACGAGGTGTACATAAAACTAGATAGAAATTCGTTCAAAGCACAACAAAGGTATGGTGAATTATATCCTGAATATTAAAATGTTTCGACGTTTATCTACAACGTTACTTGCACATAATTCATTCATCAAACCTAGAGGTCCTTATGTACGACGAAACGAGCCTATCAATGACATCAATGTTCTGGCCCAAATTCGAATGAATCCAGGAATAGGATCGAGAACTATGGCCAGTGAATGCAATTTATCAAAAAGTGCTGTTAATAAAATACTCAAGAGACACGGATACCATGACTATAAATACCAAGCCGTGCAAAAACTATATCGCAATGATCCTGAGAGAAGGTTGCAATTCTGTAATTGGTTTCAACGGGAGGTGCAGAATAACAACAATTTTGCGCACAATATCATTTGGGGAGACGAAACGACATTCACAAATTCTGGCATGTTCAATCGAAGGAACAAACATTTTTATGCCACAGAAAATCCTCACCTAATTCATGAATTTAGACATCAATATCGTTTTTCTTTGAACATATGGTGCGTTTTGTTGAATAATAAATCACTGGGACCCTATTTTATTGACGGCAACCTAACCGGAGCAAAATATGTAGAAATTATAGAAGAAATGTTGGATGATCTTCCTATACGGTATCGGCGTAATAGTCCATGGTTCCAACAAGACGGATGTGGTCCACACAACTCAAGAATAGTCACAGACTATCTAAATCGAACTTTTCCCGATTCATGGATTGAAACAAGAGGTCCAGTAGCATGGCCTGCCAGATCTCCGGATTTGAATCCGCTGGATTTTTATTTGTAGGGATATCTCAAAAATAAAATTTATGATACTACGAACCCGACAATAGAGATTCTTCGCGAGAAGATTGAGAATGTATTGGAAGGTATTCAAGGAGACGAAATAAGCAAATGTATAAGAAGTATGGGTTCCAGAACCGCAAAGTGCATTTTACAAAATGGTGGACATTTCGAACACTTACTTCATTAATGTTCATCATTTACTTTCGAAATTTTTTTTAATCATTTGATTTTTCTTTCATTAAATGATAGTTTCGTTTAATTGTTAATTAAACTAAAGGTACCTAAATGTAATACAGATCCGACCCAAAGAAATTTGGATAAGGGTCAAAATCACCTGAAAATCAACTTTGAATGACATTGTATGATATATCGTTGAATTTAGCGTTAAAAGTTATTTCGAAAAGTGTCATAAAATATGCAGGTCCGTATTGAAAAAAATGAGGTTGAGGGTGGCCCAGAGCGTACGAAACGTTGGATACAAAATCTGATTATGTCAAAATGAGGATAATTTATTGTCGAATAAAAAACTCCCGTGACATTTTTTGATAATATTCGAAATAAAGTGGGAAAAAAAGAAAAATCAAAATGACAGAATTTACTTTTCTTATGATATCTCAATAATCGGCCATGATAATCTCGATTTGTTTGAACTGCTTGACAATGCTTCTATGAATGCAACTTTTTCTACATTTGACCGACCTTCTAACTCTTATGGTTTAAAAGTTACCAATACAGTCCCATTAAAAAAGTGGCCACTCTGTATATCAATATGAGCTCAAAAGTAAACAATAATAAGAATAAAGGCATTGACCAAAAAATTTCCTCTTAGGTAAAAAAAGCGCGAGGTGCTTGATATCATTATGAAAAATAAGTAAAGAGCGTGCTTTTTTTCTAAATAAGAAATTTTTTGGTCAATGACTTTATTCTTATTATTTTTAAATTTCTAGTTTGCTACAAGAGACCTCGAGAAAAACTCTACGATTGACTCATCTACATGGGATTGAAATTTTAACTAAATTTTAGTGAACTTGCTGAGACCAACCTGCGCGTTCACCATATCTTTGTAATGTAATTTTTTTTTTCTGACGATCTAGGTGAGAATACCAGGTCATAGCTATGAAATCATTGTATTGTCATCGGTTCTTATAGGCCAGTAGAGATAGACATTTTCCAAAAAATTTCATGATAATCACAAATGAATGAAGAGTACGTTCAAATGATATTGAGTCTGATTTTGCAACCCTTCTGTCTGAACGGAAGATGTAGAAAATCGGGATTTAATGAATTTTCACATTATTAGCGCGGAAAAATTTGCAAATTTTCGAAGTTCTGCAAACCTTCGAAGTTTTGAAAAATAGCAATTTACATCCTCTTATATGTTTGCAAGAATTCAAATAGAACGGAAATGTTTGTTTTATCGAAAAAAAATTGTTGTTAGTCCTAATTTTTCGATGAAAATTCCAAAAGTTCTGCAAACTAAAAAATAACTGAAATAATGTTCATGAGAAGAGTTTTAATTTGCAACCTCTTGCATCAAACAAAAAATATATTTTTTCATGAAATTGATTTTTTTATTAAAATAAGTATCGGAATTATTACAAAAGTTTCAAATAATGGTTGCAAGCGAAGATGTCCCCACGTACAATGTTTTCATTAATTGCAACCTCTCTGCAACACGGAATGAGGTAAAATCAAAAGAAAATATTTTCGTATTTGTACTCTACCAAAAAAGCAAAAGTTCTGTAAATCGGGCAGACAACTCATTTTACCAATTGGTGGCAGTATAATAATTTGCAAACTATGTAACAATGCGGAATATTAGGAATAAAAAAAATATTTATTTTTGCAATACCTGTGTTATTAATATTATTAATGAAGATTTTTATATAATAAATGACATTCATTGTGTTAACTATCGTCAACGGTAGGTGAAATAATTCAATGTTGAAAGCTAACGTTTTCGGTAAGAATTCATAACATCATATTACAATTAGGAATTTGCATAAAAATCCTTTGAGTACGTTTGATGGAGGATCGAGAATCTCCCCACACGTTTTCGTAATTTTATTGATTTATTAAAAAATTGAAGAAATATTGAGATTTATAATTAAAAAAAAATGATCAAGAAAATGATCCTACGTGTCGATTACATTCAGTCTCCAATTGGGTAAGAAAGTCGTTTGATGGAAGGTAAATTATAATTTACTTACTTACCTGTAAAAATTGAATTTGAGATGGAATATCGATCTCGAAATGTTTTATTTTTTGGCAACGTTTCTGTTTGATGATGAAAATTATGTACTTGAGAGATGTGCAATCGATAACGTTTTGATATCCTTACTTCCATAGATTATTAATTTTGAAATCTCTTCGATTGCTATAGTCATGTTGGGACAAGTGAAAATTTCAAATGGAGAATGATTGCATGTCGTTTCTAATGCGATAAAAAATTAATGTCTTCCAATAATTTCTGAGCAGAATATGCACAAAATAGTTTAACGGTAGAAATAAAATTTTGTACTCTGGAAATTTTGTACATACCGATCTGGAATAAAACCAAAAAACAGATATTCATGATGGATAATCAAGTATTTAACTTGACCACTGTAGATATATGTCGGCCCAATATTATATCTTAAACCTATTTGTACAATGTATGGTAAATTATAAAAATCACGTAAAATTTGCAGAACTTTTGCAATTATTTCGGCAGTTGTGCAAATGCAAAAAATTGATATTAGTGAATAAATAGGTTTCGTTTTTCGTATGAGGTTGCAAAGTTCCATATCCACTGAGACCGATATTCTCTTTATTTGCAACCACAATAAAAAACTTTTGTAATTATTCCAATGCTTGTGAGTATTGAAAATGGCAGCATCGAGAAAAAAGATTGATAAATAAATGATGCGTTTTTCAAAAATGGTTGCAAATGTACGTGAATATGTTTAACTTTTTTACCGTTCACTTATCCAGAACTTTTGTAATTTTTTTAAACATATTACAATAAAAAACTTAAACAACTGACAATGAATGAGGTTCCGCAAATTTCAGAAGGTTGCAAACTAATAAACTACCAGAAGATATAAAAAACTTAAATACAGCTTCGTTTTCAAATTACATGAGGAATATCAGTAGTAGGTTTGAGCCGGGACTGGGTCCTCCTCATCCATGACCTTGACCATGTCCTTGACCTTGACGCCTAGCCGCCCAATTGCAGCTCATTGCATTTGATCTTGACCTTTCCCTGTAACCTTGAGATGGAAAGGTTGAAGGTCGTGTATCATTGACATTGAAGTGTCCTGGTGATAGTGTGGTGTTTGCATGACCTTGGGGATTCATTTCTCGTTGACCTTGTAACACTAGTCGATGGGAAAGGGATCGCGCATTCATTTCAGTATGCATGAGGGTGCATAACCTTCGAACAGCATCAGCGTTACTTTCCATATTCTTCAATCACCCTAACCACTGCGATGATTCATCAATGGGGGTGTTTGCATGGCCTTGGGTCTATTGATTTTTTAGAGTCTCCGACAACTCTGCGATGTTTCATCATGACCTTGGACACTGCGTAATAGGGCTATTGATTTGTTGCATCCTAACCACTGCGATGATTCATCAATGGGGGTGTTTGCATGACCTTGGTGTGTAAGAGGGATTCATTTCTCGTTGACCTTGTAACGCTAGTCGATGGGTAAGGGATTCTGCAAGGTGGAATATGTGAAACATCTTCGAGAGCACTCATCTCATGTGTGTGGTGGGGAAATTATTTCCTATAAAATGAGTGAAATCGTTGTTGAGATACCAGAAGTTGAATTATAGTCAACAAAAGAACTACGAATACAACAATTAGAAGTCAAGCCAGTGAGTGTATTTTTATTAGTGGAAACGTATCTACATTCATTAATTCACTATGTCTCTTGCGAAAGTAGATTTGGAAAAAATTAATTCTTCAATTATTGGGGGAGACCAAAAAGTTGGAATTTTAGAACAGAGAGTGATGACATCGTTTCCGATCAATCAAGTTTTCAATATTATTCATATGACTGTTTGTAACACTCGCTTTGGTAGATCTATTCTCATGACATTACGTGATGATAACAATATTCTATTTAAATCTTGGTTATCCAAAAGTATTTCTGATCGATTCGATTTGGATAGTCTAAATTGTATAAATGCTTCCGGAGGTAATTATACAATCAAGTATCTAGGTCAGAGCCCAAGTTTCAGCAGGTGTACGAACCCGACCACTAGTAGAATTCAACTTCATTGAATGATAATATTGTTTATATATTAATTGGATATAGTGATTTTTATTTTGAATATAGATATTTCTCAGTATAAAATAACATTCAGTGTAGAGTAATATCTTTGGAACATCATATTTTTCATGTAAGTAAAATTATTTGAATATTAATGGAATAAATTATCAATTCTTTTTTGTTTCAGTTTCCAATTCTCGAAACATGTGGATGCACTACGCCTCTCAACATTGGGTGGAAGCCGTCGACATCCCTACAGCTATCGAGAGATTACGTTCCTATTTGAATGCTTTTGGTTGAAGATGCTCTCCATGCTACAGTGTATGATTTGAATGTTTGCTTCGATGAAGATGAAATCCAAAGATGTACAGATTTATCCGAAAATACAATAAGGGTGCAACACTTTGTGAGAAATTCAGTCAAGGCGTCATCATCATACCACAATTCTGTGAAGAAATGTTCAAATTGGATCTGGAAGGATTTCTCCATACTATTTCATCATTCCTGTCGGATGACATCAAGCAGAAATATCAACTTAAATGAATCTTGTAAAAAAATCAAACTTGCTTGAAATAAAATATATTTCCGAAACTGCAATTATTGTTCCAATATTCCACCCTCAAAAGAATGATTTCAACACTCGATAATGTTTTGGGGTGAATATGGTTCGATCAATACTGCTATTGTTTGCAAGGACCCTCGCACTGTAATTGACGATAAAATTGGCTCGTGCTACGTTGACGATCACATAAAATTGAATACAAATAATTGAACAATACATTGCAAGATTGGATAGTGTGGATCATTTACCATTCCATAAACATCCCAACTTTCTCAATAATAAGTGAATCCTCACCCTAAAATCAATTGAATCGAGCGTTGGTCGACATCTATTCAGTGCATAGACATGTGTCGATTTTATTGGTGCTCATCAAGCTTTAGTCATCTCACGATATTCCTTGGATTTGCATGAGTTAACACCCCCAACTTTCTCAATAATAATAAGCGAACCCTCACCCTGAAATCAATTGAATCGAGCGTTGGTCGACATCTATTCAATGCATAGACATGTGTCGATTTTATTGGTGCTCATCAGGTTTAGTCATCCCACAATATTCCTGGATTTTATGTTTAATTAAATGAATAGGATTGTATCACCCTATGAAATCTATCACTCTACCAATAATGGAAAAGTAGTCTTTCAATAGGAGTGTGTTGGTTTGAGGGGTGTTCGTTGGATTGCGAAATATGGGATTATACAAGAAAAATTTTTCAAAATATTCACTAGTTCTTCATTAGTTCGAGGTTCGTTAGTGTGAGTAGTGTTCCATACAGCATATACTATTTAGCCCAACAGTCGCGGTGTGTTAGAGTGATCAATCTATTTCTTGTGAGTTTAACATCGATATATGTAAGTTGATTTTACACATTTATTCAATATTGCTTTTTGAAAGATTAGTGAATTCGGTCATTTATTTCAAATCTAATGCGTTATGAATATATGATGATGGAAAGCGTGTAATGTTCGTCATGTGTCGATTAAAGTTGTACTCCCGAAATAACTTGATTATTCAGAAAATATAATTCAAAGTCATATTCTCGCATTTTTTCTCAGAGATCATATATTTTCATACTCATTGTTCTTTTCATATTTTTAGTACAATCAAAAATCACTTGCTTTCATTACATTTTTTTATCTAATTTGGCATAATTGCGACTTTTTTTGGAAGATTAGTGAATTAATTTTTTATCTGATCATAATATATATAATGATTGAGATCGTGTATTGTTCATGTGTCGATTTTTTTTTGTTAAAATTGTGTACTCGAGATAACTTCATTCGTATTCAGAAAAAAAAAATATATAATTTATTCCCAAATAACTTATTATTCAGAAAATATATTATTTAATGTCATATTCTCGCATTTTTTCTCAGAGATCATATATTTTCATATTTATTGTTCTTTTCATAATTTTAGTACAATCAAAAAATCAGTTGCTTTAAAATTGGGTACTCGAGATAACTTCATTCGTATTCAAGAAAAAATATCATTTAGTGCTCCATCTGTCGATTGAAATGGCAACTATGATGTTGTATTGCGATCAATATATTAGTTCTATGAGCTACTCACCAGGATGTTATTGTCAGTATATTACAATTAATACATCAGTTATATAAACCACCGTTAGGGTCTAAAATCGATACCGATGCATACGTGAGGGTGCAAATATCAATGAGTTCTTTATTCAGTATATACAGGGGAAATGGTGTTTGAAAATAAAATTGTGAATTCCAAAACATACTTTTGATTGAAAATCACTATCAAGATGTATTGAACGCATTTTTTAAAGTAGTTATATGGAATTAATATTAAGATAGAAATTTTTTGAATATATACAGGGGAAATGGTGTTTGAAAATAAAATTGTGAATTCCAAAACATACTTTTGATTGAAAATCACTATCAAGATGTATTGGAAGCATTTTTTAAAGTAGTTATATGGAATTGATATTAAGATAGAAATTTTTTGAAATAATTGAATTTCTTTGAGATTCTGGGGATTAGTGAAAATCTTTTGTATTATGAGGCATTCATTTTTTCAAACATTATTAATGAGTTCTTTATTCAGTATATACAGGGGAAATGGTGTTTGAAAATAAAATTGTGAATTCCAAAACATACTTTTGATTGAAAATCACTATCAAGATGTATTGAACGCATTTTTTAAAGTAGTTATATGGAATTATATTAAGATAGAAATTTTTTGAAATAATTGAATTTCTTTGAGATTCTGGGGATTAGTGAAAATCTTTTGTATTATGAGGCATTCATTTTTTCAAACATTATTAATGAGTTCTTTATTCAGTATATACAGGGGAAATGGTGTTTTGAAAATAAAATTGTGAATTCCAAAACATACTTTTGATTGAAAATCACTATCAAGATGTATTGAACGCATTTTTTAAAGTAGTTATATGGAATTAATATTAAGATAGAAATTTTTTTGAAATAATTGAATTTCTTTAGATTCTGGGGATTAGGAAAATCTTTTTTTATTATGAGGCATTCATTCGCAGTTGCGGATATTGACTCAATTGATGAAGAATTTCAATGAAATTCCCAATACACCCTCGGGGGATGGTGTATGGGAACTTTTCTCCATATTCGCGCCCCCCCGCCCCCCACATAAACCCTATTTCATACTTCATTTGCGGAGGTGCATACTGAAATCAGGGAACTTTATGTTTGATGTCCCTTTTTTATTATAGCCCATATGAATAACAATGAATATTATACACATGTTGTTTTCATCACTGCATTTTGGACGAAAAGATTGTTTGCTGTAGGGGTTCCCCATTATATCAACTCGGATGATACGTGCAAATGTAATAACACCTGCCTTTTTGGTTGGGTAATGGGGAACGGGGGGATAATTGATTTGTTGATCAAACGTATGGAATGACTTTGGGGGGGGTGTCATTCACTGTTTATCTAAATGACAAGATTCATAATATTTGAATTTATTAATTTTTTTTCATTTCATTTATGATTAGATATTTGATAAAAACTATTTTAAAAAATTTTGGGGGGGAAATTTAAAAAGTCTAAAATTTAAAATATTGATTATATTGAATATTCCTTTTTTCCCCTTTTTCAATTTATCACATGATTTGGGTCCATCCAATGCAAAATTTCGATAGAAAGGGGTATTGAAACTAAGGGGGGGGAAAAAAAATATACTTTGCTACGCAAGTGAGGGGGGGGGGGGAGTGAATAGGGGGGGGGGAAAAAATTTAATAAAGGCAAGGGCCTAAAAAAAACAAAACAAAATTTCAACCACAAGTAGTGTTTTTTGGTGTGGGGGTGAAAAAAATTCATAACCCAATAATTTTTTTTAAAGAAGATTTTTAAAAAATTGCTCGGGGGATCAATATGGTATTTTGGGAAGCACCATCGGAAGGCGTAAAAAAGGGAGGTTTTTTAATGTCTCCCCGGATGGAAAAAAAGGGGAAACGCCCCCCCATACGGGGATTTTAATACCAACATCTCAGTTATTGAAAAACCCCCCCCAAAACCACCTGTGCTTCATACCCCTTGAGGATTTTCCCTTTAAAAAAAACCCTTTTTGGTCCACCGGTCATCCAATTTTTCCTTTATTCAAGTCCAAACCACCAAAAAAAAGAGAAGACCCGAGTGGCCCCTTCCCCCCAAAAAAAACCCCTACAAAAAGATGCCCCAAAATTTCAAGGCCGGGGTACCTCGACATCGTCGCCCCAGCCCAAAAAAAAAATTTAAAAAAAAGAAAGCTGCATTTTAAAAAAAAATTATACCTCCCCCCCATCGAGCCCAAGGGTTTAAAATCCACTGCAAGTGTATAGTCAAAAGGGGGAAAGGGGTTGCAAAACGAAAAAATTTTCAAGCCACATCAAAAAAAAAAAAAGTGGGGGATCAATTGAGGGAAAAATTTGGGGGGGGTTAGTCGCGTAAAAAATGGAAAAAAGGGGGTTGAAATGCAAAAAATTTTTGATCCCAAAAAAAGGAGAAGGTGGAGAAGGGGGGGAAAAAAATCAACACCCCCTTTAAAAAAAGGGGGTTTGAAATGGAAAAGTTTGAAATCGCCCCCCAAACCTTTATGATGGGGCCCCCCCAAAATTTTTTCAAACATTGGAAAGAACTGAAAAATTTTTTGGGTGAGGATAGGAGGGGGGTTTATGATTTTTTTAAGTTGTCTTTTTCTCCCCCAGAACATTTTCAATGATAAAAAAACAATTTTTACAATATTTTTTTTTTTTTTGATAAAAAATTTTGGATGATGAATGCAAAAAAATTTTAAATTTTTTTGAGACCCGGGTTTTTTGGGGGAAAAAAACCCCAACCATTTAAAAAAAAACCTTCGTCCTTTTCTTTCAAATTTTCCCGACAAGGTAAACGTCGGGTTTTTGTGTTTTAAAAATTAAGTTTTAAAAAGGGGCCTTTTTGAAGGGGATTTTTTATCCTTCCCTTCGGAATGTACGTTGGTGGATTTTGGTATTGACTTTGACTTTTTTTGAATAATTCCGGGGTAAGTTCTTAAAACCCCCTTTTTTCGAATAAATTTTTTTTTTAAATACGAACTATATTCACCCCTGGTTTTTTTGGGTTTTTAAATTTTTTCTTTTTCCCCTTTTTTTTTTTTTTTTTTATTTTAATTTTGAGAAACAGGGAGGGTTTTTAACCTATTGAAAGATTTTTTTTTTGAAATCTATGCTTAAAGGTTTAAAAAGTATTTCCAACCATTTATGTTTTCCACCCAAAAAACCCCCTTATAGACCCAATTTTTGATTGTTCAAATTTTCCTTTTCAGCCATAGATGTTTTGTAGTACTAAAAGTGGAATAATTTTTAAATTTTTTGGGTCCATAAAAAGATAAAAAAATTTCTATTTTTAAAAATTTCCCCTTCCCTTTTTTTCGTTTTGGGACATGTTTGGGGAATAAAGGGGATTTTTCAATACCATCCCCGGGGGGGGGTTTATCTTCCCCGGGTTTTTTTTTTGACTGGTTTTGCCCAAAAAAATATTTAGGTAAAAATAAAATTTCCACCAAAATGTATCGGGGAAAACCCTTTTTTTTCCCTTTTGGATAAGGTTAAAAATTTCCCCCAAAACTTTTTTCCCCAAAAAAAAAACCCCTTTTTCCTTTGGGGCGACAGTTGATCTTTTTTGGGAAAAGACGAGCCGGCTTTTTGTAAAACCCCTCCAAAATATTTACCTTTTTTATAAAGTCATTTTTCCCTTTTTTTGATGATGTTGTTGCACCCAAAAAATTTCGTATTTTAAAATTGTTTGTTCAATTTTTTTTAAAAACAAATTTCCTTTCCCCGTTCTTCTTTTTATAAATCTCTTCCCCCACCCGGGACCAAAATTTTGGGAAATTCCAATAAAAACACCCCCCAAAAATTTTTGGGGGAAATTATTTTGGGGGGTTTTTTTAAAACCCTTTTTTCTTTCCCCCCCTTTTTTTTTTCCGGGTGTTTAAATTTTTCCCATTTCAAGGGTTTTAAACCCATATTTTTTTATTTTTTTTCCCAACCCAAAAATTTTGTAAAAAACCCGAAAAACCCGAATATGTGTTTCAAATTTTTTGAATCTCCAACTCCAGGCGGATTTTT
Organism: Gonioctena quinquepunctata; assembly: GCA_018342105.1. Classification (NCBI taxonomy): domain Eukaryota; kingdom Metazoa; phylum Arthropoda; class Insecta; order Coleoptera; family Chrysomelidae; genus Gonioctena; species Gonioctena quinquepunctata. The sequence goes on along the minus strand of JAFIRS010001781.1, from coordinate 62,714 downwards.
GAGGAATATCAAGTTATATAAATCTGAACCCCAAGGGAAAATTTAAATTTGCATAGTACCATCCCAAAAAAAATTTTTTCCATTATCAAACGAATTTCTTTTTTTCCCCCTTTTTTAGTTTTTGGGTTTTGGGGTCTACCCTCACCCCCAAAAAATCGTATCATAAAAAACTATTCCCCTTTTTTTTTTGAAAAATTTTTTTTTTCCCAAAAAAGTAAATGGTGGAAGTTTCCCTTTTCCCCCCCCTACAATGATAAAAGGGGGTTTCGAATGGGGTTTTAAAAATTTTTCTCCCCCCCCCAAAACTTTTTTGGGGGGGTTTTTTCCATTAAAAAAATTAAAATGATACATAAAAAAATGGGTTTTTTTTTCCCAAGGGGGGTGCTTTGAAAAAAATTTTGGAAGGGGAGGGTTTCACAAAAAAGGGCAGAAAAAAGAGCATTGGGGTTTTGGATAGGATAAAAAAATTTTTTGGGGGGGCAATTTTTTTTTCCCCCCTTTTCCAAAATTTTTGAAAAATTTAAAAATTTTTTTGCCGAAAAAAGCTTCGGTTTTAAACCCAGTTGACTTTTTAAACCTTTTTGGGGCCTAAAATTTCTTTTCTCTAAAAAAGTTTCATTATTTTGATGTCACAACGACAATGCAATGACAATGCGAGTCTATGTTTTTTTTTTGGGGGCCCTTTTGACGGAGTTGATAAAAAAAATTAATTTTTTTCAATTGTTTTTCCCCAAGGATATATGAAACTGTCAACCCTTTTTGGGGTACCCCCCAAATCTTTTTAATTTTGATTTTTATCGATACAAGGAATCCATACGGGATCATCCCAACATTTAAAAAAATTTTTTTTTGGAAATTTTTTGAACGTGACATCGGGGGAATGATCAGAGAAAATGTAAGGGTTTTCCCCGGGGTCTTGCTTGAATATGATGATGAGGTTTGCTTTTTTCACGCACTAGTTTTTTGGGGGGAACCGTGAATGGGTTGGGCCCAGATAGAAAAATCAACATCTTTATGGCGTCCCAACAGAAATAAAAAATTTCCTTTTTACTTTTAAAAAAAAGAAGGGGGCCCGGGGTTTTCCCCAAAAGCCTTTTTTTTTCCTTTTTTTGGGGGAAAAGGGGTTTTTTTTTTTTGGTTTGGAATAAGTTTAATTTTAAAAAACCCAAATTTTAGTTTTTCCCCTTTTTTCCCAAATTTTTGGGGCCGATGATTAGCGATCGGGCAGGGTGATGGAAAATGGGGGCCCTTTTTTCAACGGGGTTTTCCCCCCCAAAAAAGTCCCGTTTTTTTCCCCCCCAAAAATTTTCTACCCAAAAAACTTTTTTCGGGGAAAAAGCGAAAATTCCCGGCAGTTGGACATTAATAATCAGAAAAATTTAAAAAAACATATTTCATTTAAATGTCTACTACCGTAAGGAAAAGACGAAAAAAGGGTGGGGGGTCGCATCCAAAAAAAAAGGGTTTTGGGGTTTTTGGGAAATTTTAACAAAAAAACTACCTTTTTTAACTGTTTTTGGGGGCCCCTTTTTATTGTGGACCCGGCCCCAAAACAAAAAAAAGACTGATTTAAAAGACCCGGGGATCAATTTGGGTAGGGGCCTTTTAAAACACACGACATTCCAAACTCGGGGAAAAACTAAAAGATATTGAAGCTGGGAAAAAGGGGGAAAAAAAATTTTTAATACAGTGTTTTTGGGGTGGCCCCAAAAAAAAGGGGGCGCAAGTTTGAGAGAGCAGCCCACTACTGGTCCCAACATAAAGGGCGGCTTTTTTGGGGGGGTTTTAAAGTAGACAATGTCAAACAAAAAGGGGGAAAAAAAAAAAAAAAAAAATGGGGAAAAAAAACAAAAAAAGGAGGGGAAAAAGGGGGTTTTTTCCCAAAAAATTCGGGAAATTAAAAAAAGGTTTGGGGTTTTAAAAATTTCAAACAATAAAAAATCCCCCCAAAATGGCATTAAAAAAAGGGTCAAAAAATTTTGGGGAAAAAGGGGAAAAAAAAATTGGGGCACCCCCGCATAATCCCATTTTCCCAAAGTTGGTGGAATTTTACCATTTTTCCCCAAATTTTTGGGGCCGGGGTTGTCTGCATTTTGTTTTGGGGGTGCTGCGGGTTTAAATTTGGGGCCATAATTTCAGAAAGGGCGAGAAGGGTTTTTTAAGGGAAACACCATAAAAAAAAATGGAGGCGATTTTGGAAAAAAAGGGGTGGGGGGCATATTTTTGAAACCATATCGCAAAGGGGCGGATCAAAATTTTAAACCGTATACATAAAAAAACTAATTTTTCCCAAAAACCCCCCCTTTCCAAAAAATCGATCTGACATTTTTTCCAAACAATTGAAAATTCCACATTTTCGTGGTGTTTTCTCGGATAATTTGCCCACCCCGGGAACCACATAATAAAGAAACAGCCACCATAAATTTTGGGGTGGAATCAGCGGTGGGGGAAAACAAAAATTTGGGGGTACGGGGGGAAAAGGGGGCAAAAATTTCGACAGTTTTGGGGATTTCCCCCAAAAAATGGAGTTGATCCATTACTTCCAAAAAAAGGGCAAAGGGAAAAAATTTGGGAAAAGAAGGGAGCAGAAATACAATACAGTTGTGTGTGGACACTTTTTTTTTTTAAGTTTCTCCCAATCACCCAAAAAAAAAATATAAATTTTTTAAAAGAAAGGGATCGGGGGGGCTAAAAAAAGAAGGGGGGTTCACGCATTTTTTGATTACGTACCCAAAAAAAAAGAGTGGGGGATAAACCCCTTTAAAATCCCAAAAAGGTCAGGGATTTTTGTGCAGCTAATAAAAATTTAATGGGTTTTGGGGAAAAAAATTCCCCCAAAAACCCCCTTCAAAGGATATTGATTTTTTTTAAAAAATTCAACATCATTTTGGACAATGAAAAGTGTTAAAAATCAAATTCCAGTGATGGGGAAGGGACGGACCAAAAACCCCAAAAAATTTTTTGCTGTTTTGCAATATCGATGATTGAAAATTTTTTGGGCCCAATAAAATAAAGTTTGAAAGGGGAAAAAAGCCAAAGGAAAAACCCAAAAAAAAAATTTATATCAAAAAGTTTGTGAACAACAAAAAAAAAGATTTGTTATCATATGAATGCAATCAGTCTTTTCCCCCGGTTCGGCTACAAGCTGGGGACCCCGGGGTCGGGGGTACCCCTTCTCCCCACCCAAAAACCCGGGGAAAAATACCTTTATGGATTGGGGTTTTGGGGGGTTCAAGGGTGCAAAACAACCAAAACATCACGGAAAAAAACAATTTTATTTTTTCCACCCCCTTTTGGGGAAACTACACCCCAAAAGATACATGGGGATAAAAATTTCCAAGGGCGAAAGGGGATAGAAGAAATAAATCCCGTTATTCAACGGGAATTAAATTTCCCCCGTTTTTTATGGGGAAACATGAGGGGCCCCAAACCTTTTTTGAATTGTTCAGCCCGAGCAAACAATAAACTTTTAAAAATGTGGGGGTGCAAAAAAGGGGGTGAACCTGAAACTGAAAAAAAATAGCACCCCCTTTTGGGGGCCCAGAAAAAAACAGTGCGAATCGATGGGGAATCTACATCTCCTGTGAATATTGAAAGGGGAGACTCATTTTTTGGGGTTCATCATTTCAGGATCATACATAAAAAAAAAGAAAGAATCAATCCTTTTTTTTTTTGATGTTGATGTTGAGCCGGGTTTTAAATAACAAAAGAACCAAAAAAATTATTTTTTTGCCCCTCAGCCCGGAAGGACGTCACCCTCGGGCAACATTACCCACGCATTTGGGTCATCGAAATAATCCCCATTTATTTCCCCGGGAGTGTGGGAAAAATTTTTCAATTGGGGAATTTTTGAAATTGCAAAAAAAAAATTGGGTTTTTCCCAAAAAAACGGCAAAAAAGTGAATACGAAATATTTTTTTTCCAAAAAAAAGATCCCCCCCTTCATCAAATATCGTCCCAAAAAAAAAAAAGGGTTTCCAGGGGAAAAAGGGTCATTCGACGATAAACCGGAAAAACCCGACATCATTATCAGCGAGGGGCATTAATTTTCAAATCTATTGGGGGCCCCCCAAAACGAAAAAAAATGGGGGGTCCCAAAAAATGCAAGGAATATTTTTTTTGAACCAAAAAGGGCAAAAAAATTTTCTCATGTTGCACGGGGGATACCTATAAATTTTTGGGTCACCATTGTTCAAAAATTCAGATGGGGAAAAAATTGCAAACCCCAAAAAAAAAAATGTAAACTGGGCTTTTCCGACAGTTTTATTTTCATTGAAAAGGGAAAAAATTTTTTTTTAAAAAAAGGAACAAAGTATTTTTTTCCCCAAAAATGCTTTGGGATTCCCCCCTTTGATGAAAAATCCCCAAAAAAGGGGGGGGGGGGCCCCTTTTTCGAAAAAACCCCCTATAAAATCCACAAAAGAATATATTTCCCAACCCCTCTTTCGCGACAACTGGGGTTTGGGGGTTTCCAAAAAAAAAAACAAAAATCTTAGCCCCTTTTTTATTCAGTGGAAAACTTTCCCAAATATTTGATGGGGTTTTTTTGAGGATTAAAAAGGGGGCATTTTGGGGAAAAAAAAACAAGAACTGATTTTGATTATAGCCCGTTTTTTTTTAAGAAAAATTCCCCCAAATTTTGGGGAAAAAATTTAAATTTTAAAAAAAAAATTTAAATTGGGGAAAAAAAAACATGTTTTGCCCCCTGACAAAAAGGGGGAAAAACCCCAAAATTTTTCAGGGATCAATAAAAGGGTCTAAATTCAAAAAAAAAAAATTTTATCGTATTGGACCCTTTTTTAATTACCTTCATTACGGGACATCCCCTTAGACAAAAGGGGAATAAAAAAAAAACCCAAAACCGGGGAAAAACCTTTGCTTCATAATTATTGGTTTTCAAAAAAAAATTTCATCCGAAAAAAGAACACTGGATATGACAAAATTTTAAAAAGCAGACATTAATAACATCCGGAGCTATTTGAACTCTGACGTCTACCCATATAGCGTTGGGAAACTGGGCTTTTTATTTCATTTCTTGGGTTACTATGCATTAGGACTTTCAACGTAGTTATTATGAAAAGGGAAAAAAATAACCTCTTTTGGCCCTTTAAACTTTTAAAAGAAACCCGTTCATTATTGGTTTTTCCAACCAATGCAACAAAATCGTCTACAGTGGATATCAAGTTTGGGGTTTGCGCCCCAAATTTTTGCCAACACGAAATCACGCACTCAATTTATAGATGATACCTTTTGACATACAATGCTTTGGGTGGTTCCCATCAATTCCCTAATTTAAAAAAAAAAACTTTGAATTATATAATTTTTTCCAATTATATTGTATTCATGATTTTAATAAATACGTTTCTCGAAAAAAAATGTTTTTTTTTCAAAAAAAATTTCAATTAAAATTTTACGCTTCGATAGAACGAAGTTGTCCCCAAAAACTTTCATCCGAAACATTTGAATGGGAAAGGGGGTTGTCGGGTGTGAATCTTGTGGATTTCCCCATGGTCATATGTCCCCGACGAATAAAAGTCAACAAAATTTTTGCAGGCCTTCACTCATAGATATCTCACCCAAAATACCAACCTAACCCACAAGCGAAACGATAAAGCTTTTGCCATCCAGCGGTTACCAAAATTTTTCCTTTCTACGTTTGGGTGTCACCCCAAACCCTTTCCCCTCGTCGTTCGTAGGAGGAGGTTTCTTCTTCTTCAACTATGTCTTTCCCCCAAAACCCCCCTGAAAAGTATAGTTCAAGATTGTTTTATAACTGAAATCATTTGAAGATTATTCTCGATGGAAATTAAGTATTATTTAAGCCATCTTCGGAGTAGGAATACTTAAAAACAGGGGGAAGGTTTTTTATAGTTGGAGTCTCCCACTTTGGGGTGAATGGATGCGTCGTGTGTGCTTGGACCCCCAACCCCCCCCAAGGGAAAGCTTATGAAATGAGGGCTGGGGAGAGGAGAGAAAGTTGAAAGAATGCTCCACCACACCTTCTTGACAGATAGAATGTGTACAAAAAATTTTCCCTAGTTTCCTCGTTTCCGTTTTAAAAAATTCCCCCAAGGGTTAAAAATCGGGGCCGACTCAACAACATGGGGGGTACCTGGTTTTACGTGTTGGTGGGGGCGTCACCGAAGATGGACCAGTTCAACCATGTGTCATCCACAACGTTGGGTGAGGGAAAATAGAATTTAATTGGAATAATGGGAGACATATGCCGGGGATTTTTTGACAACGACGATGGTGAATCAGATGCCACCATCGAAAATGTTGATGAGCAGAATTATGATGTCAACATCAATGATGAGGCTCCCAAAGGAGCCCTCAATGATGAGGTTTTCGAATATTAAAACACATATTTCCCAAAAATTCGAAGATGGGAACTCGGGCTTTAGAAATCCTCGGGGTCGGGGGGATGAGCCCCACGGGTGCTTGTTTTAGGGGAAACCGGGGTCAGTGATTTTTACACTACCTGTCAGGGGGGTCCTTAACGGGTTTTTTTCACCCTCAAAAAAAAAAAAAGAAAAAAAAAAAAAAAATCATGGAATAAATCATTTTTATGGTGGGTTTTTAATTGTTTATTTCTCAAAATACATTTCAAATATGTTTTTTTCTGATTCATATTTTTTTTTCCGAAATCTTCACATCGTGATAGTTCCAGTGGGGGTGCAATTTGTGGCTGCAGAAGTTTTTTTTTCCAACTCTTCAACCTTTTCACAGATCGTCATATTTTTTCCCTCGAAAGTAGTTTTTAGTTGGCTAATTTTTTTTTTGTGGAACTTCAAAAACTTCAGATAAATTTTTCCCAAACCCAAAGTTGCATTGTGTAGTGGTCTTTCGAAATTTGTTGTTTAGCTACATTTAGTTTTCTTCAACGATGGACATTTGGGGGTGATGATGCATTAGTACATTTTTTTTTCCGACCAAATTTGTCTATTACATTACTCATCCTTACATGGTGAAAAACACCCCCAAACAAACGAATAATGATTTCATTTAAATAACACTACCGCAAAATAAATTTTCCAATATATGACCTTTTATAACGTTTGAGTTTGGGAGAATATAAAATTTTTTTTTGTCATTTCTGCATCCAATAATGGATTAAAATCCAACCTACCGTCACCTTGGGGTTTTGATCATATTGGTAGAAATGAATCAATTTGTTTTGCTTTTATTTTTGAAAATTTTCCATGGGATCAACATTGAAAAACTCAATGTCTAAACTGGGAGGTTTGTGTTGTATTAGGGATGATGAATCGCTTATCTTTATCAAATGGGGGCGCCACTTTATTTCTCAATTCAGTAAACATGTCATGTGAATGCTTCCCTTTTAACCCCTCTTCCTAAAATTTTACCACCATTTTTCCCCAATTTTTTTTTTAATCATCAAAAATCAATTTTTCTTTTTCCCGATCTTTTTTCCCCTTTGCCCCTTCTTCAGTTTCCCAAACGATTGTACATAGTATGCTTTAGCACCAGTACCATAGGTTAATTTTAGGATCATTGGGAACTTTTGTTTTGAAATTACCCAAGACTGGAAATTTTTTACAGGTATTCCGAATTTATTATGTTCAATGTAATTAGATTTTCAAAAACTATTTATATTGCTTTTATGAACTCAAAAAAATTTTCGGTATTTACTTTTAAAATGAGCGAGTCTTTTCGGTATACAGAAAAAGTTTGCTATATCTTCCTTTCACTGCATTGGAAACCCCCACGATACCTTTTTTTTAAAAAAAATTTATCATATCAATGCTTTTAAAAATTCAAAATTCAACATTTTTTATATTTCAACATTGCATCCCCAAGATAACCCAAAATTTAAAACTGAGCAGGATCCCAAAATATGTATCTAAACATATCCTTCTGAAATTTTTCAAATATATCACACAACAGTAATAAACAGACTTTAAATATAAAAAACCGGGAAAATTTTCCCCAAACCCTTTCACTCGAACAGATCCCAAACACGTTTTAGCTCTCGAATAATCTTTATCGGGTACATGTTCCTATTCAAATTGTCTAGAATTGATTTTTTTGTCGGGAGACTAGAAACATTTTAACTTTTCAATGTCATCCACAAACTATAAGGAAAAAAAAACCTTTTTTCTCCCCTCAAATGGAATTTTTGTTTCAGGAAAACATTTCAAATTTCCCCCCCCATTGCTCATCCCTTAAATTAGCCCCAAATTTTTTAAAAGAATTACATGAAATTTGGCAAAGATGAATCTCATTTTCAAATAATGATTTTAATTTTCCCCTTTATTTTTTTAATAGTGTATAGAAAGTTTTTGAATTTATGTATTTTTTTTCCCGGGTTTTAGGAATCCCCATCAATCCTGGGCTTTTCCCCCAATTCCTTTTAAATTACAATCATAACCGCTCATATTTGAATTTTCGGAAAAGAAATTTAAAACTTTAAATTCAAATTACATGGGAGAATTTCAACTGGATATCTTTTTTCCCCCTGAGATGGCAGTGGGACCCCTCACCCTCTGAAAAGGTTTTTCACATATACCACATGTGGGGGCATTAAATTCAATTTTTCTTCAGGCGTTTGCTTACATCTTTCACATACTTCAAATGTTAATTTTATTATTCTTTTTAAACGGGTTTTGATTCGCATTGTGAAAAACCTTTTTAGCATCACCACCTCTTTTGCCACAAAAATTTTTTCAATTTATTTAAAAAACATTTAATCAGATAAGCAAAGGGGGGAAAACTTCGGTTTAAAAGGGTTTTATTCCGGGGGGGCGGGGGTTTTGGTTCACCGTTGGGGGGGTTTCCCGCAAAGATTCAAAACCCCATTTCCAACAAAAAGGGAGTTTATTTGTTTGAAAGGAAAAATCAAACTGTTACCGGGCCCCCATCTTTCCAATTTATTGATCCAAAATCAGTTCCCGGGATTTTTTGTAGACACATGAAAAATTTCATCTGGTGAAAAAAATAACCGCCTTGGAAAAAAACAATAAGCATCCATCACAGAAATATTTTTTTTTTCATGGCCCGGGAGGGGAGACACCAACCTTGAAAGATTTTTTTTTCCAACAATAATGACTATTTCCCGTCTAAACAGTGATAAGCAACAAATTGACATGTCTTCCGAGTTTTCTTTGGGGAGTAACGCAATGGGCCCCCAAACCCATATTGAACCTTTTTTTTCTATTTTGCCAAACCAAAACGGGGAAATATTTTTAAACACCAAACGTTGTTTTGTTGGTCTTCATTTTTTACGTTGACCCACGCCTCTTTTTTATTCCGATGTATTCCCGGGAACTTTATATATGATGATCCACCCAAGGGGGCCATATTTATTTATATTTTACCCGAGGCAAATTTTTTTTTTCCCAAATCCATCCTAAAAAAATTTTTTTTTAAGGGCATTTTCCAAAACGGGAAAAAATGTTGCAACTAACCTGAATCACGCTCCTCAAATTCCGAGTTTTTAGGATTATGATACCCGGGAAAAGTTTTGAATAACCATTCAAATCCCCTGGATCGATCGACAATTCGGTTTGGGGAAATTTTGACGTCTGTTTAACCTGGGTTTGGGTCACAAATGTTTAAAAACCCCCCAATTTTACCCTTTGGGCGAGGGGTAACCCATGGGGTTTTTTCCCAAAAGTCCAATGACTCTGTGGGTTGATCTCATTGAAAAATGGTCCATACTCAGTATACACATTTTTCGCTACCCTCTATAGCTTACAATGCGGCGAAAGCATTTTTTTATCATGTGCACGCCATTACCCCAAAAAGGAAAATGAATTGTCCATTTCTTTTGTTCTATTGTGGAAATTTATTTAATTTTGGGGGCCCATTACAACATTCACATGTTAAAATTTTGGCGACGTTGGTGGAGGTGCAACTGGTATGGGTCCCACCATTATCCAATTTTATGTTTTGGAAGGGGCCCCCCGGCAACTTTCGCGCCGGTTGGGGACGCAAACTAGAACTACGAGTAAAGGGTTTACCACAATCACAAGAATACAAACTTTTTAACTCTTTAGTCGACAAAAACAAAGAACCCAAATGACGTTTCCCTTTTTTAGCAATTTCAACGAAAGTCACCTCCCCCCACTCTTAGGGTGTATTTATGTATCCCAAAATAAAAAAAAACGTTACGGTGGACAAAGGGCCCCACATATGAAAAAAACAATATGCCCACCCTCTCACATACTATGACGCATCGCTCATGTTGATATGAGTCACTATGATCGTTCAAAACGGAATGGGTAGTGGGGTATGAATGCCACGCGAAAATCAATATGTGTCCCCCCCTTTACTTGATTCGATTTCATAATATACATACTCAACAAATCAATAGCCCTATTACGCAGTGGGCCAAAGGGCATGATGAATCATCGCAGAGTTGTCGGAGACTCTAAAAATCAATAGACCCGAAGGCCTAAAACCCCCATTGATGAATCATCGGTGGTTAGGGGGCAACAAATCCCAAAAGTCCTATTACGCAGTGGGCCCAAAGGGCATGATGAATCATCACAGAGTTGTTTGAGCTTAAAAACCAAAAACCCCCGGGGGCCCTGCAAAACCCAGATGAATCATCCCGGGGGTTAGGGTTTATTGAAGAATATGAAAAAATAACCCGATGCCTTAAATTTTTTTCACCACACTCTCATGCATACTGAAATGAATGCGCGACCCCTTTTCCCTCGAATTCGATTTCATAATACACATACGCAGTGTCCAAAGGGCATGATGAATCATCACAGAGTTGTCGGGACTCTAAAAAAACAATAGACCCGGGGTTGGCTCGAAGGCCATGCAAACACCCCATTGATGAATCATCCCCGGGGGTTGGGGGTTTTAAAAATATGAAAAAATAACGCTGATTTGTTTTGAAGGTTATGCCCACACTCTCATGCATACTGAAAAGAATGCGCGATCCCTTTTCCCCTCGACTAGCGTTACAAGGTCAACGAAAAAAGAAACCCCCAAGGTCATGCAAACACCCACTATCACCCCGGGCACTTCAATGTCAAAGATACACGACCCTTCCCCTTTTCCCTCCCCAAGGTTACAGGGGAAAGGTCAAGATCAAATCAATGGGCTGCAATTGGGCGGGGGTAGGGGGTCAATCAAAGGGCATGGCAAGGGGTTTGGGTGGGGGGACCCAGTCCCCCCCCCAAACCTACTACTAATATCGTTTTGGGAAAAAGCTTTTTTTAGTATCGACGAATTCTTATCATTTGATTTCCCCACCAACTAATATATTTCGAAGTTACAATCTACATAGACACAAAAAAAAATTTTAGTTATTAAAATTCTAGTGAAACAGTGATATTTATATTGTAATTGTTCCCCCTCTCATTTTTTTTATTTAGTTATTTATTTTTGTGGTTTTTTTTTTTATTTATATACTCTTTTACAAAATTTCCCTTTAAAACTTTGTATTTTTTTGGTGAATAAAGGATATTCTTTCTTTCTATTTTTAACCCTGTTTAAAACATTATTACTTTTTCGGGATGCCTTAGTTTTCAGAACTTTTGCAATTTTCAGTGCAAAAAAATGAAGCATGAAAACGTTTTTTTTCAAATTTAAAAAATTTCCGTTCATCGCAGACTTCTGAAAAATTTTTTGGTTTGTTTTCATTAATGCACTAAAAAAATTTTGAAAACTTTTGGGGAAATTTAAAGTGAATTGATTATCTATATCTACTGGCCTATTGATACCCAAAATTTCAAAATTCAAAAATGGGAAGGGGGGAAAATTAATTTCGAAGACCCGTTACATACATACATACATACAGATGAATAATAAAAGCGTGTTGAAAAAAAATCGTGTATCCGGAGACGAAGGATACCCACAGTGGTCGCTCATACCAATAGTTTTGTATTAATTTTCTCCTGGAAAACATTGAACTCAATGAACATCAGATTTTTTCAGCAACAAAATTTTTTAGGGAAAACAGAAATCATCAATAGAAATGAATATTGCATTCCCCATCGGGAAATTGAAATTTCAAATAATTAGCAGTTGAGAACTCCTGATACTCAAGTCAAGCTCACATTTGACTTCTGCTTCTGTTAATATCATCGATGTTTTCTGTTTTATTTTCACCATTGTATTTTTTTTGGTTTGGGAATGATCTAGTTTTGGATAGAAATTTTATTATACAGGGCGTAATCTAGCCTGTTGACACCCGGAATAAAGGTTATAAATGCCTTATAAATAACAGTGGTTAAAATCTGAAAAAAAATGTTTTGCCTTTGCAAAATTCGAAAAAATTTTTGGGTAGCGCCTAGTTTCACCTGCTTTCACTTTGACAATTTCCGAATGCAAAATATTACCTCGACATTTAAATGTAGAATGTTAAACATTGTGTGAAGTAATTGCAGGTTGCTGATATAGATTACAATTTCAAAGTGAAGAAAAAGATAACCTTGTTATATCCAAACTGGTGAAAAGAATTGAACTAGTTGACTTCATCTCTGCTTCGAAACACTTATTATAATTATCACAGTCACTTTTAGAAACAAACGAAAAAACAGTATTGAAAAAGGAAAAATTGCAATTGAATATTTTATCGCGACCATTATATATAGTGATTCAGAACAACACGTGAACTGAACACAGAACACTTGTCAAGCAAGATTCTCGCATGCACGGTTTACAAAGCTGTCTACGAACGCTAGTTTGTTAGATTGTACTAGTTTTTTCTGATTGGCTAACGAATGAAAGATCCTAATTAGCAACCAAAAAGAAAGCAGTACGCGATGTGCAGGAAAATTAATTTGAACATTATTGTCTTTGTCTTTGCTGATTCTGAAAACTAAACGCCGAGCTGTTCCGTGGGTATTTTGAAGAGTGAGGAATGAATAAATCCTATCATTCTGAATGAAGTGGTAAAATTTCAATTCCTGGACGTATTCTGGAGTCGACAATCACTGTGCATTATCTAAAATAAGGAAACGCTTCGGATTGTTTCGTGCTAAATATGAATATATAAATAATGTTTGGGAGTAGGATAAAATTGCAATTGACAAAGACAATAGTATTTCGAATTTATTCTCCTGCACACTCAATAGTCGTTTTCTGATTGGTTGCTTCAATTAGGATCTTTCATTCATTCCAGAATGCTGAAAACACTAATTTATAATCTTTCAGTTTCGTAGAATAGCGTTATGAAACCGTGCAGGCAGGAATCTGCTCAAACCTAAATTGTTTATGTTCGGATTCACCATATTGTTCACGGATCACTACATACAATGGTCGCGATATAAAAGCTCTTCAATTCACGAATGTTTCCATTTTCAATACTGTTTGTGTTGTTTCTTACAGTGATAATTATGGTATTGCCCTCATAGCAGACTAATAGGAGCCATCTGAACGAATTTTATGTTTGGTTTGGACATAGGTCAGTTTTTCTTCACTTTAAATTAAATATCTATCTGGGCCATTGCAACATAATGCATTTACCACACAATCAGTTCATATTCCTATTCAAGTAAAGGAGTAGAAAGCAGGTGAAATTAAGGCAGGCAACGCTGCAATTTTGTCAATTTTACAAAAAACAAAACATGTTTAAAAAAACAGTTTTTTAACCCTGCAATTCTGATTTATAAAATGGCTTTATATTCAATCACATTTCCGGAGGTGCAATATTTGGAATTACTACCTATATTTTTTTAGTTAATATTTTCTTCATATTTATGGTTTTTGTTTTCTGTTTCAGACATTTACTGAAATGGACTTGCTGATCTGACATGAATTATGATTAAGATATATGAGCAGAAACAACTACGTATTTCGATCTCTGTTCAAAATCAAAACATTTAAATTTGATAATATGTTCCAGACGAGGAAGAGAATATTTCACTGGTTTGGAATAGGAAAAAATCAGACGAATATATTCCCGTTTGCCTAATGTACCTACCAGAGCAAAGGAAAAAATTTATATAAAATTCTTCTGTAATGGATGGAATAAAAAAACATTATTCTAAAATACAGTATATGAGTTCCTTGAATTTAATATTGAAAAAAAATAAATTTCTCGGTGGAATATCGGAAGTACTACTTCAAGAGGGAAATCATTTGGTATATGATAATTGTGCTGCATTTATAGTTATATTTTCAGAAAAAATAAGTCATAATTTTGAAGAAAATAAATATAGATGAAAGTTCAAAACTCAATGTTCAAACATTCAAGGTGGAATCGATGCTCATCTGAACAATATATGTTCTTTAAAAAAATCAATTATTACCATTTCTATACACGATATTTCAAACATTGAGCCTAATGCTTGAGGATTTAGTCATTACAAGTTCTATGGCAATATCTCAAGATTCCGACTTTTCAGAAAATGTTCTTGAGTTTTCAACCTATGCCTCGATACATAATTTTTTTGGAAACTTGACCGGGTATCTATAACCGGTATCTTCGCCAATTGCAGAAACAATCGCATGGCTAGTTGGGAGGTGACAGGCTAGCAATTTATTTTTTGTTAGTTCAATGATTAATGATCGACTTCTTGTGATTTTGGTTCAAAGTTTCCGTTTCATTGAATAATACATTTTCGAGATTACTGGATATAAAATAAGTAATTCGCAGGTCGCAAAAACTTTTAACAAAATTAAACCGACGAAATACAGGAACTGAAATTGAAAAATAAAATAACCTTTTAGATATAATGGCAAAACCTACGACATGTAGAAGCTAATTTGGATTCGGCGCCAAACAAACAAACAAATGAATTAGGTGGGGCGGCCAAAATGATGGCATCCGAGTTGCGCGGTGACATTTCTGAATCGATGTTTGAAGTAATTTGATGATCTTCGTTGTTCGTTTGGTAAGGTTTATTTTATTTTTTACTTTTCGGTTCCGTATTTCGTCGGTTCAATTTTTTGTTGCAAAGGGTTTTATTTTTCAATTTTTGTGGTAGAAATCTCTGCTAAATTCACCGACTCGTTTTTTGATTACTTCCAAAATGCCTTATACCTTACTTCAGCTAATACCAGTTGAGTCATACGAATTATCTACTTTACTATTTGTTTGGCAATGTATGTTTTTGTTGTTCTGGTTGGATTTATTTCATTGCACATATCAATCCTCACAGAATATAATTAATTTGTGACGGATGTAGGAGAATAACAGTACCACAGTAGCGGTCTGTCATTGCCTCAGCTTCTGTATGTATCAATGTTTTCCCAAAGTGAAAATCAATTATCCATTTTCTGCCATAGGATGGGTCGATTATTTTGAAATCAAATATAGTCCCAACTGACGGTGCTCATCACCATCAATAAAGAAGAATCATCAAATCTGAAGAATTGGTACCAAAAGTTATGCCTGATAGAATCGGTTAACGGACCAGAAGGTACCGGTGGTAAATTCAATATCCTTCTGTTTACTACCCTTGAAGATTGGATTTCATCTTTTTAAATTCAAATGGGATCAACTTCGAGGTACACCCTATCGGAATCAGGCGTCTCAGTTAAGAAGTTATGCGTGGTCCTTTGCCATAACGCGTCGACAGAGAACCTCCTTCTTTTTGGTTTGCTGTCGGTTGAAATAAACGGAAATTTCGTACAGTCTCAGCTAAAAGTAGGCTACAAATATTAAATTCAATTTGAAATATTTCGTGATCATTTGTTCCTGATGATAATTGGTTACATTTTGCATTAGCCTGCATTCGCCTTATAGAATGTAAGCCCATAATTTTCACCAACTCTATAGGAACGATATTTTCCTTTCTTTAACTTCTGTGAATTTATTATGAATTTCATGAAATAAGCACCACTCATTCATCAAATTGGTATAATTTTTGTTGCTTTATAGATGCCAGTCACGATTCTCTCCAGTTTAGCCCAGGTGGATATTTGGCCAGAAGTTCCTTTGGGGAGTATAGGGAACTCAAGTATGTGAATGCCTTCCACGAGGTTATCTTGAACAATGCAATATACCTAAACTAGGTTTCTCTTCAATCATAGATGATTTCATCCATTTGCAATCATTCTGTTCATGTGTGCCCTGTTCAAATCAATGGGGCACAAAATTAAAACAAATTAGCATACAAGTAGTATGCCTTTGGGTAGACTGAAGCATTCGCTTTCCAAGGTCAAAAAAGTACCTACCTATTAGGATCTACCGTTCATACTCGCCTAACACAATGGTGTTGGGTCCCGCTTTCAACCAGAGGTCTTTAGGATTTCCTGACTGACTACTCCCAAATGATAGAGGTTAAGCCTGTTAAGCGGACTGGCCACTTCCTAAACAAAATCAAGAGTTTATCGAAAAAAGAAACGGCTGCCATCGTTTCATTGATAATGGAGTTTGCATATATTTTTTCAGGTGGATATCATTCAGTGTTCTTCAATTTTGCCAGGAAAGTAGTTGTTCTTCTCTTCGATACCACATGACATTTCAGCGTTATGTTAAATTTTCTGAAGAAGACTTCAAGTCCACCATTTCAATATTACCTTCTCTTGTTTAATATACAGTATTTAATTTGAAATGGGCCACCTCGCATTATTTATTATCAGATTCATTTTTTTTTCTAGTAGATAGGCACATCAGCAACGTAAATTCAGAAATAAAAATAAAATTTCACGGCCTACTTCGAATTTTTTTTTTTCAAGGTCAAAATTCAAAAAAAACATGCTAACGTTTTGTTAATAAAAATTTGGCGACGCCACTGGATTTGTGATGCTTTCAAATGGGTGTGACCGAAATTTCACGATACAATTTTTTTTTTAAAAGCATATAGGTAAAATATTCATCTAATATCAGAATAATTCAGTGATTTAATGCCCTAAATCCAGTACCAACTATTTATTCATCATGCAGGTGAAGCTAATTTTGGCTCACAATGGCATTTCGCTAACAAGTTAATCTTATTCTATGCTACTACTATACTACTACAGATTATACTATATACTATTGTAATATTATTTAAATATTCTTTTTTTGATCTGACCACTGCAGCCTATGGGAAAATGATGACAATAAACACCTATTAACAATTATTCGTAATATATGACTGTCAACTACATTTAATCGACAATGAGGCTTGAATCTTGAAAATATTTAGGGTATCACAGAGAAATCAATTTATCCTGGTTGGTTATATCCCAGTCTTAACATTTTCGATATAGAAGAGTTGTAACCATGGTTAGTTGAATGATATGGTGTAACGAATAGTTACTATTTATCCAAGTGAACATGTATGGTTTTAAAGCCACTCCTTCAGAACAACAACTCTATGTGGGATATGTTATGTCTCTCAGAACACTACAAACTTATTTGTCAAAGAATGAAATGCACATACACATCCCAATATGTAATTATGTGTAAACATGGCAGAACTACTACAAAGAATGTATTGACTTGTGACAGTTATTTTACTACACATTAAGTTTCGGACTGTTCAACCAAATCTCCATTTAATTCCGATACATTTATCGTATCGTTTTAATGTTAACCATAGCAGAAACGGTACCTCGAATGATAAATGATAGAGAAGATTTTCTGCGAATTGAAAATCCACGATTAAAATGAAGTTATTTTTTTTGTGAATGTCTACAACAACTAACTGCTTCCCGGCTAAAAGCCACGCTGGACAGTGAACTATCATTCGATCATTAGAAGAAGGGCTGCCCAACTCAAAAGAAAAAATCTGGGAAATTGAAAATTTGTATTTTCATTCAGATGGTTATTTGATTTTCTATTTTCAGTCGCAAAATTAAGAACTCATAAAGATGAATGAGGCCAAAGAAAGATGTTTTCCAAAGAGGTACTCACCGAAATCTATTCGTTACATTGACTGCAGAGACATCACCATTCACTAGGATCTTCATGTTTTTGTCGACGAAAATCCTTTCATCTTCCACGATTATCAGGAAGACCGGAAGAAATGGAAACACATTTTCAAATCACTTTCAGTCGCAGATGATTTCCATGGACAATCGTTAATTTCATATATTTCGTCATAATGACCCTATGTATAGGACTGTCGTTAAGTAAATATTAATAATGATATGACAAAAGGTGACGGAGACATTGTCCGAAAAGCTCGTAAAACCTGTACAAAATCGTGGCATAGTAAAGCCGTAAGGATGACTACGTTTATCATTCCCAATCAATCCAGGTGGTCAGCTATCAAACCACGTAGAAACACATTTTGGTCATCAGACCGGACGTATTGCCAGCAACCAGAGAAAAATTGTGCAATTCTCAAACCAAAGAAGCATTCCTTCAGTGATAGCGTCTCCTCTAACGATCGCAGTAAGTGTATAATGAACGAATCAAATGGCAACGAAATAACAAAGCAGCAACGACACAAGTAAAGAAACTCATTTTCCTTTTTTCTGACAATCTCCCAACCTATCAAAAGGGGGTATTTCGATCTGATTTCATTCTTGTTCATTCATTCTGTATCAATTGAAACTTCCATAATCGATGGAAAAGCAGTAAAGGATTAGATAAGCAGGAATTGAATTAAAGAGTCCAATTAACACGTTTTTCAAAACGTTGTGAATACACATTGGGAAAAGATAACATAATCGAACTGGAAATAAGATTAGACTAAAATCGAATCAGTTTTAGAACAATATGATATTGTACGTAATCGCGTTTGGAAGTACTAGACGAAAGCGAAGAAGAACAGCACGAGCGAAGCAGCGCCTTAATAAAGCGAACTACTGCAGGCAAAGGGTCTTTCAGTTGAACGACAATCTCAAAATGTAATGTAATAATAGTCAAAGTACTAATGAAATCTCTTGCTTGAACCAAGGTATAATTTGAAATTACTGTATACATCTTCAACGTTTTCAGGAAACTATGATGAATGGATGTTCGATGCGCAATTTGATACGGCGAAAACACGAGTTTGACAAACATACAAAAGATGTATCTAAAGAAGACTTACTTTGAAGCATGATGCAGCGAGAATAATTCATTTCATTACAAATTTCCTGACAACAATTATGCAATGGCATGGAGTTCTCATTCGGAGGTATCAGAATGTCAAAAGGTGTATGGTAAATACTCATGTCGAGAACAATATTTTGATCCCAGTGATATAAAGATTCAGCAACATCACTCGAGACAACTCACCGATGGGTTCAGCATCATCTAGGTGCACTCAGAATCAAAAATTGCACACGGATCAATGGGACATTCCTTAGTCTACTAATTACATCAAAATTGGATAATTTATGAACAGCGAATGGGAAAAATTCACTAGAAAATGATAAATGGCTTACGTATGATCAGCTAATTACCTTTTTTGAATAAAATGTTTCACATTTGAAACTCTCTCGGATATAATGAAAAATCCAACTACAATACCGCATAAAAGACCTAGCAAATAATCAGGTTGTAAGTTACCGTCATACCTGTATCAAAACAAAAGAGGACATGAACTGATACTTTGATTTACCAACAGATGCAAATATATCCGTAATCATTATTGCAAGACACCTCATTTCATTCACAATTGTGCAGATTTCATTAAATTGCCATTATGGCAAAATACAGAAAGAAATCAAAAGATTACGACTCTGTAGTAATTACCTTGAACCTGAAGTCATTTGAAATGGACATATAAAATCGAAGCAATTGTAAACGATGCAACTTGGATATATTACTGCTTCACAATATAGCTACATACATTACTCAAAGCCCGTAGAACACAACTAGGTGCCACACACTCAATAAATGCGGATTTCGAAGAATCTCAACAATCTCGTAACAAATACCCGGAAGAAATAACACCCATACTAACAAACAGCTGTTACTAAATGCTAACGGTACTCAATCAAGAGATCATACCAGGCAGTTTAAAATGCCACAGAACAAACAGATTGGATTTTCGCAAGGGCTCGGCACAAATACATATGAGCACCATGACAAACCAGGTATTACGGGCTCTAACACAATACGCGATAATCAGTTGGTTTTATTATCAACAGCCCAAATAATATTTATGACTACGCTCGGAAATATACGTTTAGGAGCTCTCTTGGACTCTGGTGAGTAAGAGTGCTCTAATCCTGAAGGACTCCAAGAAATTAAAATTTGATTTACGAAGATTTTCATGCAGGAACAAATCAAATGTTATGACCTCCACAATGCCACTATCAAATCTCGATCAACTTCATTCCAAATACAGTTAACGTTTTTAGTATTAAAGCAAGATTACGGAAAAAAATTCAGTAAATATATTCAAATTACTGACCAGACATCTACTAGCTGATCCAGAATTTAATAAACCACAAAATATTGACATTCTTCTGAATAATATAGACACCAGATCTTGAATCAACTCAAACTTGGGAGAAAAAAAACAAGCCTAATTTACAAGAAACTACTTTAGGTTGGATGATGCGGGCTCGATCAATTTGCACAAATATTCGATAAGTAAATCCATTTTGGCAATCTCACGCAAGCGATATCCAAATGAAATGCTCAATGGAATCATTAACAAGTTTTTGGAAAACTGAAGAATTCCGCATGAATCTTCTGATCGGAAGAACAGTATTGTGAAGAGTATTTTGAAAAACGAGTCGTATCTGATGGCAGATTTATAGTCAGTGCACCTTTTCAATTACCAGATGTTAGTTTAGGCAGTTCTGCAACGCTCGCGATGAAACGCCTACACTCTCAAGAACAGATTCCATGCGATGATGAATTTGAGGGCAGAATACACGGGAATTTTAAAATAATATGAATCGATGGGACATACTCTTATTCATAAAAAAAATTCGACAGAGCGACATTGTTCTTCTCGTATATTGCCCTCATCGATATGCAAAATATTAGTACGGCAACTCGTTTCAGAGATCGCCATTCGACGGAGTTGCAAAACCAATGGTATATCGCTGAATGGTTACAATTGCAGGTCCTAACGTTCAAGATATTTTTTAAATTGCTTAACGTCTCGGTACGTACATCCAATATGTTTTGAGTGCAGACATAAAGAAATGATGTTTGGAGCAAATATTATCGGGAAGACTAGGAAATATCAGCGGATACTATGGCGTTCTCGGGAATAAGGCTTAATAAAGGTATACAGTCCTCAATACAATTGACTGTACAGGACTAACATCCTGGAGTTATCTCGCAACTTGGGTTTTAGAACAACTCATTCAGAATTCCTTTAATATCCACATAAATTCATAAGACATTCATTTTATATGGACGATTTATTGATCCAGTGTTATTTGAAACATGAGGCTTTAAAATATACGATGAAATAACAAAAATTATCAATAACGCTATGCCTTCCTTTAAGAAAATGGTGTTCAAATGAAAAGGACATTTAAATTCGATATTGTTAATCGAAAATGAGTAAACTAATACAGTGTCCGACAATAGGGAATTTAAACTTTTAGGAATCGCTGATGGAATCCAAAATCAGACACATTGAGTTACGCGGTATCTGATGCAGTATTAAGCTCGACGAAGCGCTCGTCTAACCCAGCGACAATATCGAAATTTTCGATCCTTCAGTCTGTCATTGGCAAACAAAGTAGTAGGTGTTACAATGCGTAGAAATTAAGAGAAATTTCTTGGGACGAATCTTTACCACGGACATGGTGAAAGAATGGATCACATTTTTAAGCAATTAAATTCCATAAATGATATTGAAATTGAACGGCGTTCTATGTCAAGAATCAATACTCATCAATGAACTACACACGGTTTAGCGACTCTCGGAAGACATATGGTTCCATACCACTCCTGTTCCAACAAATGAGGGTGAGAATCATCTCGGCTTTATAACATGCAAGTCCAAGGTTGTACCTCGGAAAACACTTTTATTCCAGATTATAACTCTTAGCAGCTACATTACTTGCAGAATTAATGCATCTGTTGTGAGAAAAATACTCGATGTAGGAAAATATCATTGCCAACAGTTCTCCATAAATAGTATTTAGCGTGGCTAAAATTGGTCAATAAAATTAGAAAACAGAACACTGTGAGAGGTTACTAAATTATAGAGACTCACCTGTGAGGAAAATGGAAGTACGTAAGGTCTGCGGATGACAGCAGAATATTATTTCGCGGTATAAATCTACCAAGATGAAGAAAGAAAGATTAAAAAAAATTTGGTGCAGTACGATTCTACATTTCTGGTTGAAAATAAAAATTTATTATCCAATGACGCTATTATATGATAGATATGATAGAAAGTATTCCCGAAATTGACTGTCGACAGTTTCGCTAGCGGCTGGCATAGTTGGATGGAATATATTTATTCAGATATTCATCGTTAACGAAAGCTTCCTGGCGATGGCAGTGACATGCGTGGGTTAGTGATATATTGAAAAAAGGTGTTCAACTTGACAGTGAACGAACTCGAGAACTCTACGAATTAGTGATAGGACTGAATAAAAAGCTGGGATTTTACAAAGAGATGCATGCACTCAAGTTGTCTCGCCCATACCCTATGGTAGAGCTACTGAGTCTAAATCCATTTTAGATTAACTAATTAAGTCAGAGTCGGAGGTAGCGACTGGAAGCGCGATGTCCCTATTCACCATCAATACCACCTAAATCCACACAGAATCGCAAAGTTGATTGTAGAGGTGAACATTTAAGCAACACATGCAGGTGTTCAAAATTTACTTTCATTCTCGATTAAATTCGGCCAATTGATGGGCATTTAGTTAAACGAGGTTGTCAAATCTGTGCATAAAATGTTTCAAAGTTAGTCCTGCAGCTTCGGAAACTCTTATGGGGGAATCTACCGATCACAAAGAGTAATTCCAGAAGCAGGCCTTTCAAAAGTGTGGAGTTGAATTACGCTGAGATTACATCCTCAGCAAGGGAAAGGGAACGTGCGTAAAACAAATAGTTAAGACATACATATATGCTTATTTGTGTGTGTTTTCAACACGTGCAGTGCATAAGTTAGTCAGGATTTGAAGTACAGAACGGTTCCTGAATACGTTAAGAAACTTGTTTCGACATACTAGAAAGAGGAAAACCCTCATAATTATTGCTGAGCAACGGTTCAAATTTTGTTACTAACAATCAATTCGTCGATTACGCAACTTGTTGTAGAAGATCATAAAGAGAAAAATTGAAAATTTCTTGCTTCCCGGACAGTATAAAGTGGACGTTTATTCCCTGAAGTCTCCACATGGAGTATTTGGGGAAGCAGCCGACAACAATCGACTAAATTCCACTATAGAACATGCTTTTGGGAGCTCGCTTCAGTTAGTTATGAAAATATTGCAGTGTTGACGCAGGTCAGGTCTTGCCTCAACTCCAGACCCTCTCCCTCTCATCGATCCTAAATAGGATTACCTACCTCTCACTTCATGTTTCACTTGGTGATTGGAGACACGTTGGCTGCTGCACAACAGAGAACGTTCAGGATTTTAATATGAACAGATTATCCAGATATCAGAAGACACAGCAGTTGTTTCTTTAACAATTTTGAATCTAGATGGTCAGGGTACTCTCACCCAGTTGCAGCAGAGAAATAAATGGCAAACCACCTCAGCTGATCCAATTAGGTGGTTGGTCATTCTGTGAAGGAGGACAATATTCCACCACTACGCTGGCCTGTAGCTCGCATTGTTGAAGTTCATCCAGGGCTGATAGGTGACATGTAGTGTCTGTGAAGAAGGTGTCCAGAAATGTTTTTAGACGTTCAATAAACAAAGTTTGTTTTTACCAATGGGCTATTGATGTAATGGAAGGCATTTCTGGTAGCGGATTTTTTTGAATATTTCATTTTAAGGTAAATGAATTTATGTATATTATGTTGAGCATTTTTCCTCTATTGAAAGTGAATCTTTCAAGGTGGGCGACTAACTCTGGACAATCGTTTAATTTCATATATTTCGTCATGTTTCCTTAGCATAGCCCTGTATCAGGACTGTCGTTAAGTAAATATGTAACTTCGATATGACAAAGTAGGCAGGGAAAAATTTGTCAAGAAAAAAGCTCACGTAAAACCTGGCACAAATCAAACAGAAATATGCATACGATGATAAAGCCATGCAGTTCAGGCTGGTTTATCATTTCCCAATCAGTGATCCATTAAGGTGGTGCCTTCATCAAATACATGCGTAATCTGATTTTACTAGACATCCTGTTTCTTGCACAAGCAAATCAAGTTAACCATAATTCAATAATTGGTTTGGAGTAGTATCTTCTACAAGCCTGTCCTAATCACTTCACGCAAGTTTCATCTTTGCTTTCGTTGGAAGTTTGTAAGATTTTCTTTATGAAGCCCATAAAAAAATCAATGAGTCCAGTCCGGGATCTACTAGGAGAAGCGCTCGATCATGCACTATTTCGCCTATCCACTGACTACAGAAATGTTGCTTCAAACCAATCTCACAATCCTGCTATTGTGGATGGACAACTAATATTGAAAACTGAGGAATTGACACTTTCTGCCAGTGGAAGTTATCCCGCTAGCGTTGAAAAAATTCGTTTTAAAAATTAAAAAAAATTTGACCAAATTGCTTTCAAAAAAAAGGGTAATCTGTTTTAATTGTGTCTTCCACCAAAACATTTATTTTTTTATTGAGTACTGTCTTCTACAATTCGTATCCATTACGTTTCTTTCTTCATCAATTTTATTTTGAGAAATTAACTGTTCCATTGGTTGTGAATGTTGCGTCGTTACCCTAAACAAATTTTTTTCAGAGAATTTATAATGGTTGAATGTCATTCCTCTCTCTTACAGGCCCACAAAGCTACTCTCCATCCTCTTCTCATTTATCGCCTTCTTCCGGGTGTGATAGGCTTTTGGTTTAAAGACTTTATCTTATTATATTTCCTGGATTTCTCCTTATTGTTCCACGCGGTAGTTGATATAAAACTTCGGTCTTGTTTCGGATTATTATTAAATAAATTTCGAATTCGTTCAGAATATTTCGTCCTGTCTTTGCCACCATCTTACTATTCTTCAGAATATGTTCACAAACAAACTCCTTCTGATTAAAATTTGGTTTTTATTCAGTTAACTGTAGCTGCTAATATTTCCGACACTCCAGATTGCAATATTATTAGAAAATTCTACATACTTCCTTTCGGATCATCATTGTTACCACAGTCTTACTATTTCAATTTTCTCCCTGCAAGAGTCAATTATCATGCCACTTTAAACTAGTGTGGGTGCTTGAGTTATAAACTTCATAACACTGACAAATTTGTGTCTTCTATTGTTCTGATGACTTGGCCATCCTCTGTAACTAAAGTTCACAGCTACTCTAATAAAATATATTTTTTGAAATGTATCCAAACATGTTTGAATGAAACCAAGATTGATATTCGTAATAACTATCAGCTACTAGAAAGGAACTGCAGTGAAAGAATAAACCAAGCTTTACAGAATGTTACCCCCAAACCAATGATCGAATGTTGATCGTCTACCAGTTGGTGTAAAATAGTAGATAAATATGGAATTCGTCAGGATCTGGATTGAAAAGATACGAAAATTAATGTGTTGGCATTCTCATTTCAAATCCATCCTTTTGTTGCCTTCAGTTCTTCTCTTTATCAATATTAGTTATTATTGATTATTGAATGTGATTACTATTTGATGTACATTTGAATTTCTTTGGCAAAAAAACTGCAGTGTTCTGATAACTATCTCCCTATACGATTCGATTTGGAAAAATATAAATTTGACGCCATTTTGAATAACTGCTGTTTACAAACTCGACTGCTAACGAACCTATGAAAGAGCATTTCATGGTATTTTTTTACAAGATTATTGATTTATATGACTAGAATATTCAAAATATTTTGATAAAAATTGATAAATTAATTTACTTATGCCATATTTCTGTAAAAGAAAAAAATTGTGTATGATGAAATTTGGTCTCACCATTTAGAAGCATCACCGATGTCAATTGGCATCCATTAAAATTTTATAAAAAAAAAATCTTTAGTATGTTTTTTTGGATTTTTTACCTTGAAAAAATTCGAAATTAGGCCAAATGAAACTTTAATTTTGGCTGAGATGCTATGGCATTCAACTTCGAACAATGATTCTCTACTGAAAAAAACCTTCTGAATCGGATAATAAATGGCTTCGTTTAGAGATTGTGCTTTCAAATGGGTCCTCACCTAACTATATATCTTTATATATATGTATAATATAACGAATATATATATATATATATATATAATATAATAATATTGTTATATTATATATATATATATATATATTATTCCATGACCCATGAAAAATAGTTATATATGATAGAAGGGAAAAACCCACCAAAAGAATAATTGCTTAATAAATATGGTTTCAAGGGTGTTTTTACATGTTTGAGAATTCTATTTCCTTTATTAAGCCTCTGTATATTATGGAATGGTAAATGGAAATACTATAATGCAAGTGTTCTGCTGTCATAATGAGTTACAATCCCTAGATATTAAAGAGACAAGCTTAAAACGTCAGTTACAAAATCATCCCTGAATAAATGTGAATATGATAGAAGAGAAGGAAGGAGAGAGAAGAAGGAAAGGAAGAAGTGGACAGAGCAGCTACAGTACAAAGTGGTATGTAACTAAAAATAGCCAATGGAGAACAACAAACTTCTTGATGACAATGGCAATGGAGACAGTATGGTCAATCTCAAGATTTGAAATTGTGAGAAAAGAAATCAGAACGGAAGGTGTCGAATATTTCCGTTGAAATGTAAAATAACCCCAAACAGGTAGAAAATAGAAACTTGGTGCATGAATTCAAAAATTCAAATCAAAAGGAATGAGGGAAAAATGGTATCCAAGTGACTTGAAAAGAAACAAAGCCGAGGAGATCAAACAGAATGAAAAAAACACGTCTACGTTTAATTGGAAAAATTCATCATTTCAACATTTTGGCAGAAAAATCAACATGTTTGCCATACAAATATTCCAAAGCCTGATTGCTGATTTATATGGTTCCAACTTCTTTTTGGTATGGGTTCTAGAGCAGTGGATTGAGAGAAATCAAATTCTGGCTGTATATTGAGAACGGCGACAGTTCAGCAAACAGTACAAACTTTCCTAGTGCACGTCACAGAACTGATCAAATTCTCTAATAACTCATATCCCATCAGAAGAACTTTATTTCACTTGATTTTGAACTATGAAATTTACACTGCCTGAGAACAAAAAGAATTGAGGGATTGTGTCTATTAATCACCAACCTGTTCTCATGATTATCCATGAATGAATATTTGTGATTCTTAGAATAAGTTATCTATCATGGAAGCCAGGTAAAATTAAGTTTTCCTGAACTCTGAAATATTTCTTTTGATACTATCTCGTTTCTTTTCAGAATTATCAACGTCTTGTTTATAAAACGTTGAAAAAGATTGATTTAGGCATCGAAAACAGTGTTAGTACAAACAATTACAGACCAAAGCTATCTGAGACAAGAGGCGGTATAACTGAGTTTAGCTGTGGTAAAATAATTCAACAAAAGCCGTTAAATCATTGTCAGCGATGGCTTAAAAGTCGGCATATGTTTTATTACATAGCTCAAATAAGCTTGTAAAACTTTTGTGCCCCTTTTACCTTCAAGCTTGCCTTACTCAGCGTGTTTCAAATCGAACTTTTAAAAAACGCGCGTTTTAAAGAGTATATGGCAACATAACAAATCGAGAAGCTTGTGAAATCTAAACAAGCAAATTTTTGATTATTGATCGACAGGGGAGTACCTTGTAACGTCAAATAAAATATTACTAACAATTCGTTCATTTATATGCTCTCCATCCATTTGATGAACTTTTTCATATTCTTTTTTTACATATATATCACTGGATTTTCGCGGTACTTCGCCGATTATACCACCCTCTTCTTCGAAAAATCGATAACTAGAATCTTCATTTTTTTGAGCTCTGGTGACAACAATATTGATATTTATGGTACTGCAAAAAAAAATGAATGTTTTCTCATTTCCTTGTAACCCAGAAAGGTACTTCTGTTATACATCCACAGATTCAACCTTCTTACACATTGTGGTTCTTATTTCCTATTTTTTGTAGTAATAATACCAGTATATGATTTCCAAAGTGCAATAAAAAAAAATAACGTAAAGTATTCGTGGATAACTGGTCTTAAAAACACTTGCTCTATTTCTGAGCATAAAACACGCCGTCGTGCTCGAAAAATCACCCGCGTGTTTAAAGCCCCATCCACTTGCTTTCTAATATACTATTATGGATTATATTCTTTTTTTAGTAAGTACGGCACTGGATACCACACAAACTTCGTTCAATATTCTGCCGTGAAGAAGGGATATCCTGAACCCCAGCCTTTGCCTCTTCAGGTAGGCGATGTCGAGTGGATTTCATAACCATTTGGAAAATCAGAGCGTTAATTTGAATAGCCGACTGAAAGTTGCGTCAGACTGTATTCGATGCTCCGAACCGCCAATGCGAGCCAAACGGATATCAGACTAATCGGTTAATCGAACAGTTTTAGGGCGTTCACTAAGTGTGATATATCAAAGTCAAGAAAAAACTCTTATATAAGATTATCATTTCACGGTTGAAATCAATGAACCCATTCCTATCAACTCGTAAAATTCTTCAGAGATATAAGGCTCAAAAAAAAATGCGAATGGGCTGGAACATTCCGCAGCATTAATATGATGAAAGGATACTGCAGAGGTAGGTTTCAGCAGAAAAAAAAATAATTACGGTTTGAAAAACTGAAAACACGCAGAATAAAGTTAGCAGAAATATCAGGATAAAGATGTATTAAAATTTTCTTTTTATGTAAAAGCGTGAGGTGCTTGAAATCAGTTATCTTAATCGTTATGATAAAACTTTTATAACAAAATTAAACTGACGAAATGCAGACTAGAAAAAGAGTAAAAGAAATAAATGTCAACCTTCTTTTGTTCTCAATAACTAGCTCCTAAACTAATATGAAATGCTAATTTTTAGTCGGCGCCAAACAAACAAAGCAAATGAATTAGGTAGGCGTAAATGATGGCATCAGATTGCGGTGACATTCTGATAATTTTTTTGAAGTAATTTTGATGATTTTTCGTTGTTCGTTTGCTTGTCGATATTAGTTGCCAGTTAGTTTAGGATCTTAGTTATTGGACAAAGAAGGGTTTATTTTGTTCTTTACTTTTCGGTTCGTTTTCATCGGTTTAATTTTTTGTTAAAGTTTTTATTTTGGAATTTTCTTAGCTGAAATCACTAATTACTACCCTTGTTTTTTACCCGATTATTTCAAAATGCTGCCACCCACACCTCCCACTTCAACTATTACCAGGATTACATAATATGATTATCCACCTTTTTACTATTTTTTGTAATATAAATTATTTTTGTTGTTCTTGGTTAGTTTATTTCAAATTACTTTGTATATCATTCCATCCTCTCACCAGTCTCATTATTGTTGACGGATGTGGAATCCATGTAAATAATAACAAATGTCAATGTCAACTTCCATATGTGTTCACAGAAGTGAAAATCAATTATCCCTATTTTTCTACCGGAATTGGATAATTCCATTTTGAAACCAAATATAATCAACTATAAGGTATACCCTATCTATGAAAAAGAATGTCAAATCGAACCTACTACAAATGTTATGCCTGATAGATAGTTAACGGATCAAGATTCAGAGAGATTGGTGATCAATTCGCCATCCATTTTGCTACCCTTTAAGGGGTGGATTTCATCTTTTATGTTCAAAATGGGACCAACTTCGAAATTACCTCTATCCACTGAAGAAAAATTCTCGAGGAATCGGACGTCAGTGAAAAGTTATGTGAATAATACCAAAACAATACGCGTCGACTAGAGAACCCTCCTTTTTGGTTTCGTCTGGACGAAAATTGAGTGAAAGAGCACCCAATTTTTTTTAAATAAAATGGAAATTTTTTTTGGTCAATGACTTTATTCACCATTATTTTCCAGCACTAGTTCTGTATTGCCAAATTATTTATAAGTTTTCAACTTCTGTGAATTTTATTTTTTTACTTTTTACTCTCTACCCTGCTATTATTTCCTGGATCCAGATGGCATTTTTGGTACAACTGACAACGTTGGCGGACAAAGTTCCATAAGAATTTACTAATGACTATTTGAACGCCGAGCGGTGCGAATTAACTTGGAATTAGAAAAGAATCATCGTATTCAACGTACTGGTTCGAAATGCAGGAAAAAAAGTTACAGCATAGAAATACAAAGTATTTTTCGCATACCGGGTTTATCAATGTTGCTTGGAACATCAGGACAGCTATCCGGTGCTTGGAGCGCGACTTTCATTGTTCATAATTACTACTTGTTTATTAACTCTGTTTAACTTTTCGCCCTCGTAATTCTCTTTTATTTTCATCATTCAATTGTGATGTTCTCAGAAGGATCTGAACTTCAATGATAATATGGAATGAGCTCAGTTGAGCTTTTCTGTATTAAAACTTTGTTTTAGCTCAGATCAAATTCAACAAAAAATAATTAAATCCCGGCTATCGATGACTTCGTATTTTATACGTTTAATTGCCGGCTTAATTAAGCTTGTCTTAAATTTTTTTTTTTATTAGTTTATTTAATTTTTTGCTTTTAGTTAGTTCGCCTCAAATCTTTTCATTTCTAATAGAAACATCGTATTACAAGGTCCTCCTCTTCAGTTTGGGCAGAAAAGAAATCATGATCTCCGACTCCAAAACTCCCAAACCAATTTTAGTCGAGATCCAGACTTATAATCTAAACTCATCATATCTAGAGTCGCCATCTTGTATTTATAAAATTTGGCATTCTGTAATCTCCAGAGCTAAACCCCCCCATATCAATTTGAAACTTGTCCTCCATTTATAATTTTACAAATGGTTCAAAATCTCAAGCCTCGAAAAGCCCGCAAAAGACAATTTTAGAATCGAATTGGATGATAATCACCAAAACTCGTCCTCATCTTTGGGGCCGCCATCTTGGTTATGAATTTTGACAAAGATTTCATAATCTATTCCAAAACCCCTTCGCCCTTAAATTTTGAATCGAATCCAGTCTGCCATCACGAACTCGGCCGCCATCTTGGAGCGCCATCTTGAATTATAAGTTATTAAAATCAAAGTTAAAATTTTACATTTTTTTATTCAGAATGGACTATTTGTTTTCAAGTTCCTCATTAATAGCGATATATAGATGAATGAGGGCAAAGAACAATGTTTTCAAAAGAGAGTACTCACCAAATAATTTGGAACATTGATGTAGAGAGGCATCACTCATGGAGTTTTCAATACTTGGTCGACCGTCCTTTCACGCTTCCACGATCATCAGGAAGAACTTTGAAAATGGGAAACACATTTTCAGAGGCAAAGTTGGAAAAAATGTTGAAATATTTCTTTTGGAGAGAGAAACTTTGAAGATAGGTTGGAAGAGTTTTCTAACATTTTTTTTCCAACTTTTACAAAAGTAAGATTGCTTCTTGAAAATACGTTTTATTTCTTCGATCATGATCGTGGAAGTATATTTCGTCGACAAAATATGAAGACCTAGTCTGATACCTCTTGCATCAATATTTCAGAAATCAGCCTTCTGATAATCACAAGCTTCTCTTCTTCACCCATTCCTCATATGAAGTTCTTAATTAAGAAAATAAATTATTACACCACTTTTAGATTTCTTTTTTTTGGAACCGGGTCCTTTCTCAATATCCTATCGAATGTAGTTCAGAAATGTCAGCAACTAGCAGAAGTAGGTGTTCTGTATAGATAATACAGAAAATTGCCTTCATATTATATTAGAATTACGCGACAAATATTTCCTGTTCATTCGAATGTTTACTTCCTAAAAGGATTGGTAAGACAACTAGTAGTCACAAACCATTGCTATCTATTTGTCAATAATTTGTTTTGAGTTATAGACGATGTGGTAACTTGATTATACTATCGTTTTCGGACGTCCATCGTCTTAATGGATTTAATCCAATATATACTTGTTCGTTCTTCTCCTCCTCTAAACACTCTTTTTCGATCCACCCTGTATATATGGTGACGTTTCAGGATTATCGTCACTGCTTCCATGTCAATGCATAGTCCTTAGATACAAATACGAATGCGGCAATCGATTTTATTCCCGCAGTTCCCGACGTGCGCTGCATAATTCTCTTATCTTAATTATCTGACAAACTCTTTCGCAAAGGATGCCGCCGCCGATATCTTATCGTACAACAAAGGATGCCGCCGATATCCGGTCGCTTAAATAAAACAGCACTGATAAGAGGTGCTGACTAGATAATATTCCTGCAAAGACTTGTCCGGTTGGAGTCATGACCGCATCATCACTGCTGACTCCTCCCACTTTAGTATAGCCGCCGCCGTTCGCTGATCACGTGACCGCTTCATCCATATTGCCGTTGACGGTGTTGGTTTGACACCTATTTCAATATGCTGCTCGGCTGACCGTTGCTGGCCGGCAGCTATCCACGCCGACCTATCAGCTCTTACCTCCTCTCAATCCCACCTGCTCCCCACACCGCACAACGCCAAACTTACTGTATTCCGATAATCGCAGCCCACTCATCCCCATACCTACCCGCCATACCCCACCCTACCGCCATCTTTTCCTGACCCACTCCCGTGAACCGCCCGCGACCGCCACCATCATCTCCCCCACCCGAAAAACCACCCACCCCTCAACCTTGCTCGCCAAAACCCACCCCAAATGGGTTGTACAGCATATCTACTGGTGCCTAATCCGAATAAATAGTACCGGTCCTTAGACGCTGGTTTGCATGTCAACTGCTCCCCGAATATTCCGCCCTACCACACCAATGTAAAGGACAGCGAATCTGTATGAGCTCTCGAAGTCGCAACTAGAAAGTCGACTGCTCTAGAGCCTTAATTAAAATTAAAGAGAACTTTCCGTTGTGAATGCATAAAAAATATCTGAACTTGGGTTGGACAATTCGAAAACTGAATAAGGAAGTGAAGCGTTTGGACCTAAACTCCTAGAGATAATTTGGTTATATTTGGCGCACTCCATACAGAGAAAATACTTTGGACCCTGTTCACCCAGAGGATACTTTGGACATCAGCTTAGATACTGATCCCAGATGCGTCGCCTGCTAAAATAAAACAATCAGAAAATATTTAAAGCCGAGCTTTGGCACCAGAAATCCCTACAATTCACATTTCAGAGAAACCGCATTTTTTTTGTCTTCGCTTGATTTGAATAGAAGGAAATTGATTCGTAAAAGTTTCGCGTGACCCACCTCAAACGCATGGGAAAATGGGATAAAGAAAGGCCTTGATTAGGCATATCCATTATAAACGACTGTGCGTACTACATTGACGATATATACCCAACCCCAAATCTTCTACCGCCCTTTCTTCCACCATCAACGAAGCATCAAAAGAAAAGTTATCCTAAGGCTCCATCTCTTCCCTGAGATTCTTAGAGAAGAATCCACCCTGAGCTGAAGCTCCTATAATGCTTCCTGCATTTTGGTGCAATTCAAATTATGAATGCTCACTCACATATTGTTTCTATATTTTATATTTTCTGCTACGTCTTGTTTTGTGTGTGTACATATTACATGTTCTGACATGTAAGCAGAGATCTATTATCCCAGTGGTTTAACGTTTAAAATGTATTCTCTATAATTTCAATTACGATCAATTTTCACGTAAAACACTAGTTCTAGTTATTCAGAAAAATGAAAAATTATACCATTTTTCAGTTTTTTGGGAAATAAAATATTTTCTATCAAAATTATCAAAATCGTGAATGACTTTTTTCCCTTGGTTTGTTTTTTATTCCCTAAACAAATTCACCATTTGGTTGAAAAAAGTGCCCATATAAGTTGATCAAATCATGAATGGAAAGCCCAAAATGGTATAAGCTATAGGGTTTTGTTGAAAATAACGAAAGTCCCTTCGGTACAACAAACTATTAGAAGAAATACTTCACCCAACACACCAGGCCTGAATTTGAGATCTAAGCATGATGAAATAGGAATCATACAAATGTCTGTCTGTGAGCTACAAATAAATTTTGCTATTTATGTAAATCAGTGGAATTGCTGTAATTTTCGAGGGCGTTTTCCATTTCAGTTCTATCAAATTTGACCTATCAAGAGTTATCTTGAATAATTCTTTGTAAGTTGGATTGGGGCAGTTTCCATCATGATCGATTCCTTATACCTTGATCTAATTTTTGGGAAGCTCCCTCAATATTTCTGAGTACTCATCTCTCTGGCTATCAAGCATTAATGTGCTCATCTAATTGGATTAGCACGTTGTTTCCTTTGGACTTTGGAGTCTGTCTTTCGGATCCCCAGGAACGACCTTTTTTCCTGCAGAAAAAATAACAATGAAAAATGTTTCAATGAACTTTTTTCATTTTAAATAATGCTATAAACTTCTTATTTATTACAGATTTGCTCAATACTTTATCCTAGTAAACCAAATTTTATGTTCATATGACAATATGGTAATGATGGTTTTGGTTTTAAGAGAAGCAAGATAAAGGATTTATATATAGTCTTAGTTTTTTATCTGTGTGAATTAATGATTTTGAAATGGCCTGCTTCATAATCCAATTTTGAAATATGAGATCTCAATTTCAGCCAGCAAAGCCTGAATGAATTATTTTCATGATAAATGTAGCCAACTATCTTAAAATTTGACGTGTGACTTCATGTTGTTCATAAGATATTACAATGCGAAAAGTATGATCAGGAAGAATATTAGGTGGGAAGTGCAGACTGGAAAAGTAGATGTTATTAATAGTCTTTCCTGATTATTTAGAGGTAATCCTGAGCGCTTCATAAGTCATTGTGCGTGTTGAAGAAAATGCAAATAAGGCCATTTGAAACAAAGGTTTTATATTGTAGACCATTATGTGCGTATAGACTGTTCTGTTTTTAATCTAATCGTTCTATTTTCACCCTCATATCTGCTCTCTCTCTCCTCTTCTTTACTCTCTCTCTCCTCATAGAAAAAAGAGATCAATATTATCTCAGGGTGAACTTAGAGAAAACTCATAGTCTGCCAATGTTTGTTCCCTCTAGGTGGTACATGTTTCCCAGGGTCCCTAGAAGGTTCATCTGTTCTAGATGGAACTGGATACCAATAATTCTAAAAAGGGAGAGTTACATCAATCATGGATATCACAAAATTAAAAATTCAGCCAAATATATTCCTACTCTAACTTGGGATTCGAAAGTGAATATGACAAAAGTTTAAAATATTGAGAAACGTTAGAAGTCTCCTACATTGTCATGACCGGGATCCACAGGTCTCATCTCTAAAAAAAAGAAATGCAAATACGACGAGTAAAAACTTTAAAAACATGTCGGATACCGTGTCATCAATAGCATTCCAATCTATCCAGCTAACAGCTGTATGCACTTATTGAAACTATTTTGATAAAATATCAGATGATTTGTTATATACCTAACATCTGAACGTGAATTTTGAGAAAAGAGATACAAAACTAAGAAATGAGAATGCAATATTTTTAAATAAAAGGTGACACCTAGCTGAGAAAGGTAAAAAAAATGCCCATGAAAGAGACAAGTGACAAGATTCAACAGGCATACATAGTTTGATAAAAATAAAAGTTGGAAATCAGAAAATAGAATTATTTTTATTCATTGAAAATAAAGGAGTTGAAGAAACTAGGTAATACAAATGGAATTGATCCTGTTCATTCCAAAGAGGTGGCACTCCTTACTATTGTATTGCACAGTGGAGGGGTGAGTTCCGAAAATTTCAAAAGAAGATTAAGTTTATTGCTTTTGTCTGAAGCATTAACAGGGCTTTTGTTGTATGATATGAATGATGCGTTTATATTCTGCAGACGGAATATTCTTGGCGAAAATGAAAAGAAAGTTACGTTTGATTGGACTAGAAAAAGCAAAACTCTCAAATAATAAGTTCTCTCCTAGAAAAATAAACCATTTTATTGTGGTATTATTAAATAATCTTTAGAAATGGATGTATGTTAAAAATTATTTTCCAAAAAAAGTTTTGGATACTAGATTGCTCAATGTACTAATCTACGATTGGGAATATGTAGCAACGCCCTAAATGCTACTAATTTACTAAATTTGAAAAAAAACTCTTAAAATATAGAAATCCATACTGATAGGCTGCTCAGCTTGATTCAGTAAATGTATTCAGGACTTTTCCATTAATGACCAATAGTTCTTTCAGATTGGGACACTAATAATATACATTAATTAACAGGCATTCTATTTTTTTGGAGCTTAGGCTTGAAAAGACAAAACAAAGTTGCAAAATGTACTAATAAATGAATTTTACCTAGGTGGCATCGGAAGGCAGAAAGAATACTACTGGACATCAAAGGCACCCATGTTCTTCTTTATAAAGAACAGAACTCCAGATTATCTGCCAATTGGTTGAAAAAATAAACAACAATTTCCTTCTGATGATTGCATGTGACAATATAGAAAAATTGACAGGAGCTAAAATTCAGAACATTTTATATATGCTTGCCTCTGATTCCAACTAAGATGGTGTTTTGGAATTTGTCATATACCTGGGAAGGCTGGTTTAGGCGACGATTAACTTAATAGGTTATTGTCTTCTTCTTTTGAGTGCCGTCTTCTACTAGAAAGTTCCCAAATACATCATCCTTGATGAACCTCTCATTTGCATCCCTAACCAATTATATTCGAAGCTTTCAGGCCTTTGATTCATTCTTTTGTAATATTGTGCTGGCTACTGGTCTCAATTTGGATGTGTGGTATGTTTTATTGACCCATAGTTTACTAGCCGAGATCCAATAGCCGGCCACACACACATAGCATACGTCTTAGGGAAAGAGTTTTAGCACCATTATACCAAGCATGCAGAAACCAAAGATCTTTAACCAAACTGCTATTGTCCCTTCTGAAAATGTATAAATGCACAGTGAGTCTGCTGGCTGACTTTGTACCAAAATATGTGTTTATGGAGATAAATATTTGCTTTTGATCAGAATTATAGCTTGGTTTCTTATGTTTGATATTTTGGTGTGACTCGACAGTGAATGCTCAAAAAAAAATTAACAATAAACAGCAACATTATGTTGAATCCATAGACCAAGGAAGAAATAGGAAAATAGGGAAAAAAACTGGCTAAAAAAAAGAAAAAAATACACCTTTGAATCTGAGAAGAAAAATATCTACCGATGTTGCAACTAGCGTTGTGGAGTAAGATGAATTTCAGATAGTATGTTGAAAAAAAGGAAAAAGCCTAAATATGTGATACTGCTCATGGCTACTAATATCAAGAATTATCCTTGGAAACATTTCTGCATTTCCTTTTCTTGCTCCTCTTTCATGCATTCAGTTTTCGTCTCCAGTCTCTTTTTTTGTGTTTCTGTCTCTATCAATTTCATTTCATAGATCTTGAAAGGAGTACTCTGGTTTCTGATCATCCAAGTTTATTAATATACTACTAGAACATGTTTCACTGTCTCGTGTGATAAATGCAATCAAAATACCAAAAAAGGCACAGTGTATACATCCTTCTCAGCTCCACATACTGGATTGTTCCACTTTCTTCAGTTCTTTTCTGAAGCAGCTTCATATAATTTAATTTTTTTGTCGAAATTCTTATCGGGGTTTATTATAACTTGGTTACACAATTCATTCATTCACGGTGGCCTTGTGTCTTTCCAAATTTTCTTGGTATAATCCCTTGCCTTTCATATCCAGAGCCTGGATGTTTTCTATATATTTCTAAACTGTTCATCCTTACTTTCGTCCCATTGTCTGCAGAGTAAATTAAAAAGAATTTTTGAACAAAACAATAACAACGCTCCACACGCGAAAATATTTGCTTTGTTATCTTGGACTCGCGCGGGGCGTGCGTACTCAGAGCGATAGATGACGATACTTAACATACAGAGTTCGATCCGCGTATCAAATTAATGCGGCAAACTGCAGGCTTTCAGGATACCTGTGGCAGCTGACTTCAATGGCGCGTGGGTGCCTCTCGCGCCAAACTCTCAATTTACGCGCCGATCGGATAGAACAAGCTTGGCGTTCTTCGGTGAGTCCCGTCGTCTGTCGAGGTAAGCCGACGCGCGGTTCAAAGAGCTCGGACGATGGCGCTCAACTTCCGCTCAACGACGCGAAAGCTGGCGCGTGTTACTGTTGAATGCCACGTGGTAACTTTCACGATGGAGTGGTCAGACGAAGTGGTGTTAGAATTTTGGCATCCTCCTGAAGCTTCGAGCCGATTATTTGGAACCCACGGAATCCAAACCATAAAAACAGAATTTGTTCGATGCCTGGTGGAAGCGGGTGGAAACAATGAAACGCAAATTATTTAATTACATACTTACTACCGGTGTAGCAGATACAACCGCTGCGTGTTCGTTTGGCTTGATCCGCCAGACTGGCGAACTAAGTACGGTGGTAAAATTCGATTAAGAGACCAGGCGGGTTTCAAATGTGTTACTTTTATATGATTGATATGGTATATATTTTACAAGTGATCGATTTGCCATTCTTCTATTCCATATGAATGGTTTTCATCATATAAAATACAAGGAATATACGTCAATTACTAACCAGTATACAATGTCAATTCGTAGAATCTATTGGTTCGTTCGTGGTTAAAATGAAGTTCCAAAGGAAATGCGTCTTCATTTCATGATATCAGAGAACAAAATTAAAGATCTTATGAAACCAGAATAATAGATTTGAACACTATAAAACACATTTATTAGCCTCCTAGGACAAAGGCACAACTACAGACAAAGCAACATAAAACTCCGAAAAACAACAAAATTAAAAATGTTCTTTTAGTCTTTGCTATATGAATCAGCAAATAAAACAAAATAACATTTACAACAAACCTTCAATAATTTTGTTCATTTATTCGCACAAAAGGAAGGTGGTGACTATACCTTCAATACTCCGTTTGTTAGTAATCTTCGTGCCCTCAAATGGTGTTCGTGAAACTGATGGACGGAAGTATGAGGTATCAGTTTCGCGAAAAAAATTTCTGCAACTAGTGGATGGAAGCGAAATATCAGTTTGTACGAAAAAGCGAAAGCATATTTTTTTATCTGCGGCGAAGAAT
The DNA here is from genome assembly GCA_018342105.1 of Gonioctena quinquepunctata. NCBI lineage: Eukaryota > Metazoa > Arthropoda > Insecta > Coleoptera > Chrysomelidae > Gonioctena > Gonioctena quinquepunctata. Next base: position 23,718 of record JAFIRS010001781.1, on the reverse strand, counting down.
CTGAAGAGGAATTTCAGCGTCAGCTCAGTAACAAAGCATTCCATTTTCGAAGCGGTTGATTTTACCATTCAAGTCCTGGTATCATTTATAATTAGATTTTGATGACAATTAACGGTAAGTGTTAATTATTACGTGGTTTGTCATTTTTTCTGACCAAATGTCAGAAATTAGAAAGAATTATCATGTCAGTCGTCTGTTGATTGCGGGCAGCGCCTCAAAGCGACTGGCCGTACCAAAACTTGGGTGATCAAAGATCCTTAATGTTCCAAACAGATCTCTTATTTTTAATTTGTCTATGCCACGATCCTACATGGGCGCAGGGCGGCCTATTGACTCTAAATGCAACGCCAACCTTGGCACTCAACCCTCAATCCCGGAGTTACCACTCCACGCGTTGGATTGGCTTGAAGTACTATGATGCCCCAGGCATCAGTTAAATTGTGGGTGTGACATTACACTCAGGGGACCCGCTTCGACGCAGGTTGCTGTAAGATCTCTAGTGTTACCTACCAGTCCTTCCTGACTTTCCTCAAAGATTTATGTCACATGCGTAAAAGACGCTAGGAATCCAGAAATAGCCAATTTCATTTGAGAGGACGAAGATATCCTGTGTACACAAAATTCTGTTTCTGGCGATACAAATGTGATATTTAACTCGAATTTTGGAAAACAATCTTATAAAGGGTATGTTAAACCAGTGTACACGAAACTCTGGGAAGAACATACTTTTGAATATTACGATGAACTTCCCAACGCAGAAATTGAGATATTTGCTAAAATTCGAAAAGGAAATAACCACATGCCCTATATTGTAGTTTGATTCAATAATCAAGTTGAAATAATAACTTTTGATGTATCAAGTAGAGTGAGCAGTAAATTGTAAGCACGAAAAATCCTCAGGAACAAAGATAACGATAAATTGAGCCAGAGTCGTCAAAATCTTCTGGTAGCTTTCCAGAAAAAATTATACCAATATCCTAGTTAAGTTTGAAGATCTTCAGAATAAAATAATCGGCAACTATGAGTTGACGGAGGCCAACTCTACAGAGAAAGATAGGCCATCAATCACCAGAAATATGAAGAAAAATAGGTGCTGTGGAGACAGCTGAATATATATATATGCCAAATCGACCTTCTGATTGGAAAGGAACGATATAGAGATGATTCCTCCCAACATGGACAAAATATATCAATGTTCTTTCTTAAGTCCTAAAGCATCTTTCGGTATGAAGTAGTGAACAGGAAGTAAGATCGATCTCTAGTAGACCACTCAAGATAATAATCTCATAATAACTGATTGTGAGGTGGAAAGAATTGTAATATTTAGAAATATTTGAATCGATAAAATTATGTTGAAGGAATCCAGAAGCGAAAACCACTAGGAATTCTATGGCAGGTAAAGCCGGAGGAAAATTTCTTGAATTGCAGTATTCACTTCTCAAGAAAAATTAATAATATAATAATCCGAACAAGATTATATGTTAAGTCTCGGAATGTTAAAAGCTTCAGAGGATTGCTAGAGTAGTCAGCTAAACAGTAGTTGGAAATAATCAACAGTACAAATCGCGAGATTTAAAGGGTTTTAAGAAATTGCCGAGTTAAGGATTTACCATTATACCAACACCTGAAATTGAAATAAGAGTAGACACTGTTTTCACAAATTGAACGTTGAACTCTCGTTAACAACAAGATCAAAGATGCCTGCTACAAAGAAGTTTGTTCAGCAGACATGTGAAGTACCGAAAATCTTTGAAAAAATTGACGTGGGATCAAGTTCTTAAAAAAAATAACAACGTTATCAAATTCAATTTGAATAGCAAAAGAAACCCATAATAATAAATGGAAAGACCAACAACCCTTGTTAATGCATTTGTGAACAAAGTATTCAAAAGATAAATCTGTACAGAATTTATCCCAAGAAAGTACCAATAAAATCCTGGTGCCAAAACATTTTTTTATGAGTTACAGAAAATAAAATCGTATTAGAGGGTACAGATACCACTTTTCTACTTTCGTTTCATATCTTCTGTTTCCATTTACCTTCAGATGTCCAGGTATTTTTCGAATTCAACTAACAACAAATCATTACATCGATATTTATCAAATGTTTCTTTGAGTCATGCATACAGTTGCTCGCTGATAGGTTGGATTGCTTATCGATGACAAGGTATCAAATCATGTCTTGTGTTTTACTGTTGTATTTTTTTTATATTTTATATTCAGTGTGATGATCTGTCTACCTTAACAAATATGGGAGACTTTGAGGATTTTTTGATATTTTTAACTTTTTCTTCTTCCACTTTCAGATCCCAAGTGGGTAACAAACGTATGTTGGCATTCTTTTTTTATTAGTATTGCAGCCATTGGTCTTAACCCTCCTTTTTGAATATTTGGCTGATGATGGACTGCGTTGAAACATGTATACAATCCCTATTTAAGGAAAAAAATAAACATTCTGGGGGTATGATATGGAGTTTTCTTGATAAAAATCTTGTATTTGTTTAAAAATTTAAAATATGTTAGTTGATAAGTTTTCTCAAATAACCCAAATTAGTGAGATGGACAAGGAAAGTCCGATTTTCAAAATTCAAATGGAAGGGAAAACGAAATCGTATGGAAAAAAAACAAATCGAGAGGGGGAAAAAAGTTTTTTAAAAAAAGAAGTTGTTAAAAATTTGAAAAAAAATTGGATTTTCACTGATAAAAAAAGTTTCAAAATAAAAATCTTTAACCTCTGGAAAATTTCAAAAAAAAATAATTAATATAAAAAAAATTACTTTTTTTGTTTTCCACGAAAACATCAATATTTAAAAGGATTTTGGAGGTTCCACTGCAAAGAAATCCCGGGAGGATAGATGGGAAAGGTTACAGAGAATCACCAGGAAATACATCAGCGACAATCCAACTCCAATATGAAATTTTGGGACATCCAAAAAGAATCCTTTTTCAAAAAAACTCTTTTTGAAGAACTTTGTTCAATTTTGGTATTGAACTATAAAACAATTTTTCATTCTAAAAAAAAAGTGAGGGTTTTCATAAAATTCTTCATTGTTTTTTTTATTTTCTGTGAAAATTTGTCAATTCTCATAATTTAAGTTATCTATTGCAGGCCAGGTCAATATAAGTTTCCTGAATAAAAGGAAATATTGTTTTGATAATCTCGGCACTTTCCACAATATACTATCTTTCTATAAACACTGAACTGAAATAGTTCTATTGACATCAAAGGCAGAGTTTATCCCCTTCCATGACTTCTAAAGGGTGGGCTTTCCCAAATATTCAGTCTGGTAAGAAAAAAAAAAGCAAAAAAAAAAAAATAAAATTCCCGAAAATCAATATGCAATGGTATATAAAAATGATTTCAAAGGGAATTACGAAAGTAAAAAAAATGAAAATTTTTCAAATATTTAGTAAATTTGTTATGGTATTGGGTGGAAAAAATAATTTAACAAAATTTTATTGAAAAAAACTTCAAAACAAAACAACCCCATATAATAAAAAAGCTTAACCGGGCAAGTAATATGGGCAATTATTAGTATAACTTTAAAAAATTTTATTCTACCCAATCCTAACAATATATATTATATATATATATATTTTTATTTATATTATATTAATTAATTGGGTTATGTTATCCAGTTGAAATTTTAAAAAACAAAACCCACAAAAGAATAATTACTGATGGTTTGGGTTTCAAGAGTTTGTTTGTGAAAAACTTTTAAATTCTATTTTATTTTGAGCCTATATAAAAAGGATAATAAAAATTAAGTAATATAAAACAATCAATATCATACACTGTCAAAATTATTATAACCCATAATTCTCAAAAAAACCAAAAAGTCAAATTTAAAAATTTTAGGGAAAAAACGTTCCCTTTATAAATTTGAAACAACATTTTATGAAATTTTGGGAACTAAAAAGCCAATGATAGAACACAAATTTTTAAAAAAATAGCCAATCAGGGAAAAATGGTCAGGTGTAAAAATTGGTTTTGGGAGAATGAAAAGATGGTATCAGGGGAAAATTTTTTGAAATTTGTTAAAGATAAATGGAAAAATAATTGTATTTAAATTTAAACAATATAAATATAAACAGTAAAAGTGAAAAATTTAGTGGGGAATTCAAAATTTCAAAATGAAAAAAAAAAAGGGAAAAAAAAAAAATGTATCGAGGCGATAGAAAACAAAGTTGGAGATCGAAAATAAATTTCCAAGCGGATGCCACGCAAAAGTTTACTTAAAAAAAATTTGGGAATAACCCCCTCTTTTGGGAAAAAAAACCCAAATATTACCTTAATGAAAAATATCCACGGATCCAAATGCGATTTCCCTCATATATTTCCCTGATTCATGGTATTGCAGTCCTGAACGATTGGAGAGAGGAGACATCCAGTTTCATGGTATAATTAGAACACCAACAGTTCCAACCAGGTATAAAACTTCAATAGTGCTCTTCCGGTCCTGAACTATTTCACAAAAAAATTTTTTTACATTCGAAGAACTTTATGTCCCCCTTTATTTTGAACAATAACAGAAAATTTCATTTCAGGAAAAGTGAGGTTCTGTTTATCTATCTGATTTATTATTATTATCCGTGAATATTTGTTTGATTCACCCTAGTATGTTATTTCCCGTAGGCCAGGTATTTTAAGTCTTCCTGAATAAAGGAGATAATTGCTTTTGATATTTTGTTGTTTTGTTTTCTCAAAAATGATCAATAACATACCAAAGACCATTCAATAAACTGAAGTTAGCCAGCAGTGGCAGTGTCTCTATTGCCTTGAACCGGCCACCTTGAGATAAGGGCGTACCAACTGTTGCTTAGCCGTGGTGAGGGAAAATAATAATTGTTGGTAGCGTGACGAGAGAACAGTGACGTTCGGCAATTATTATTACAGCATACAATACAGGGGCAGAAATATCTATTTATATCATATTAATTTGCCTCTTAAAGAATAACTGAAGATTATTACTATATCATTATTATATAAAACCAATTTATATTTGTCAATTCATCAATAACAAAAAACAATTGGCACCCAACGGGTGCAAAAATATTATTATAATAATAATAAAAAATGATATTTCCAAATTCTCAAATAATAACAATATATATATATAAAAATATAATAATAAACGACTTTATTGCTACATATATAGAAACAAGAAAACATATATAATGTGAATCAGGCCAAAGAAAGAGGAAGTTCAGTTTATAAGATAATAAAAAAATCAGCTCATAAACTGTTCTTCCACTTAACCTTAAGTACATCCTAGGTGTGTTGAACTTAACAATATATAAAAAATAAAAGAATGAAAGTAAAACAATTATAGCTATTCTTAATCTAATTTCCATCGAAAGTATATCGGGATTGCATTGAAAACAAATGTTTCTTATATGCCTTCTTGAGTCTTTGCAAACTGTAGGATTTTAAAATGGTAGGGACCTGATTGTATTTGAACATATTTGATAAGTGTAACTACGCCTGAATATTTCTAGTCTGAATATATATAGTAGCTGACTACAGACGTTGTCCTGTCCAAATTTCTATATTCCCTATTTTTTTCCTGGCAACTTTCGTCCGCATAGATTTTTCTGCTTTATTTTTCTTTGTTCCATCTAGGTCATGCATGTGATTCTGCCTGATCCCATTATGCCGTAAAAGACTCAACCAAATATGTAGTTCCTATTGTCAGTTATGATCGAGGTGCATACAAAAATTATGATTTTTGCAGTTTGTTCAGAATTTCCGTCTTTGTTATTGTCCCGATTATTTTCCTGAAAACTGTAAGGGTCCTTTTCCCCTTCAACCCGATCATGGCGCATTTCTATCAAATTGAATTGCCTCGGCTGGCGCCCTTCTATTATAGTGGAATGCTATTTTGCTCCGGGCAGTCTCAGTGAAGAAAGAAACACTCCAGGGGTCAGTATAGTATTGACTAACACAACTTCAATTGCCCTTGACTTGGTTTCGAACCTGGGTGCCGACTGCACAATAATTCGTTCTACTCAAAACTTCAAACCAAGTAAATAAAAAAGTCAATTCTAGATCAATGATAACAAATTTATTTTATGTTCCAACCAATTTTATATACAGGGCGGTGTCGACGCCACAAAGACTATATATGGGCAAAATACCTGAATTGTAAAGGGGGTTGTTTATATAATATAATAAAAAGGATCTACCAACTTAATCAAAAATTTTGCTGGGGGAAGATTTAGACAGTGGTACAAAAATTAGATGCAAAACGGATTCCAACATTGAATAGCGGGTTTTGAAATGCAAGATTACGGCACCATATATGTGAGGGGGGAGAGGAATCGGGGGAGTAAAGGGGCCAATTGATTCGCGACGTCATTGAACACGTTGTTCAACATCGTTGTATCCCCCCCCCCGGTGCGACTGTTAGTGTGGCGAAGCCCCATTTGTGCCTTGCAAACCAACGACTGCTTGCTCCTCCTTGACTAACTATATATACCTATCGGAATTTTCCGGGTTTCCAACCCAGGACTGTTAGTGTGGCGAGGCCCTAATAGTGCCTTGTAACCCAACTGACAGCGTTATCCTCCTTCGGCTAACATAGACTCCATCGGATTTTCCAGTTCCAGTTGCGCGACTATTAGTGGCGAGGCCCCCTTCCAACCCAACTGAACTTTTTACGAACTTTTTCACTTTTTCCCCGTTAGTTCGTTCGTTCGTCAGTTGTTAGGTCAAATCTTTAATTTTACCGACTTCTAGTATCCGATTAATTTTTAAACCGGTGAAATGCATTATGGTTTTTTAGAGAAAAAAAAAAAAAAAAATGACGGCTCCAAGATGGCGGAGGCTTTGAATTTTGATCCGATTTGATTCAAAATTGGTATTGGGGTTTCGGGGACGAAATACGAATTTTCAACAAAATGAAGATGGCGGCTCCAAATGGTGGACGAGTTTTGTGATTATGGTCCGATTCATTAAAGAGGGGTATGTGGGTGTTTCGTGGTCGGAGATTATGTTTTTTGTCGAAATCTATAAATTCGGGATGGCGGCTCCAAGATGGCGGACGAGTTTTGTGATTATGGACCGTTTCGATTAAGATGTTTAAAAATCCTGGCGTTTTCACAGATTCGATTTTGTTTAGAATTTTTGGGGGGAAAAACAAATGGAAAACGTTGAATTTTTGCTTAATGGGAACTTCATTAGTAGATGGCGCGGTTGAGGAATGTTTGTTGTTTGTGTCTCCAAAATGACAAACTTCAAACCTATAAAATTTTTTTTTCGTCAACATTACTTCATGCAAAAATTGTGAATTGATGGGTTTAAAAAAGATTATATTTCCCTTACGAACAAGACCCCGCCAGAACAGTTGGCGCAAAAATGAGATGAAATCTTCAAAAACTTACTACAATGTTTACTCTGTCTGTAAAAAATCAGATTTTTCTTGAAGTCTACCTGGCGTTTTTTTTCAAAGGGATTTCTTTTTCCAAATGACCTTTTGGCATCAGGGAAAAACTTCCACCAAGGATTGAAAAAAGGGGAGGAGAGTGGACTGATGTCTTTAGATGATAAATTATCTTGAAAATTGAGGGGTTTGGAATATGTCCCCGATGACATTGTTCCATTAAACTTTCCGATAAAAACCCATTACCAAGCCATTCCCCGTCCATCTCTGCCGGACTATTACCCTCTAACAATCTTCTGACATGAACAAAATCAGAGAGTTCATTGTAGATATAAAAAAATCTGTTGTTGAATTTGGGAAAAAATCAATGAATCCGGTGTGTGAAAATTGGGGCTGCTTAGCTATCTTAGAATGACTTCTCCGGCAAAGGTGAGCCCTACTGAAAGGGAGGGGAAACAATAATCTAAATGCCACAGTAAAAGTCCGCATGATTAATCGAAGAAAGGGCGACAAACCAAGCAGTTGTTCAAAAAACAAAGGACTTTAAGATCGATGAGGGTTATGACTATGATTAGGGGGGGTTTTTTAACTTTTTAAAAACACTGAATTTCCAAAAAGCGTAGACCCTTTTTATTCTATGAAAATATCTTTTTTTTTTGGGAGTGAATTCCAAAAAGTCACAGAGGGGGGGCCAAAATTTTTTGGAAAAAATATCCCTATTTTAGTTTTTTAATACTTTTAGTCAGAAGATTGTCATCTCAAGGGGGAAAATATCAAGAATAAATTAAAAAAAAAAATTATTTGACTTTTCTAGTTCTGTTAATTTTAAACCCAAATTGAAAAAATTAAATTTAAAAAAAGGTCTTTCAAAAAGATTCAAACAATTTTTTATATAGAGTCATTTCAATAGTATGGGGGATATTAATTTCAGTTTAGAAATTTAGGGGGGGGGGGAACTTTTTTCTGTAAATTAGTGATGATATAAGGAACAACATATAGAAAGTTACCAACCGTAAAGGGGGCTTTCTTGCATTCCCATGAAAATATCTTGATTTTGGCAGTGAATTAAACCGTCACAGAGGGTCCATGGCCCCCTGGAAAAAAATATCCCCTATATTTAGAATTTTCCAATACTTTTAGTCAGAAGATTGTATCTAGGGGGAAAATTTTTTTACAAAAAAATATCAAGAATAAACATAAAAGTAATAATAAAATTATTTGACTTTTTTTTTCAGATTCATTACAACCGTTTAAAAAAAAATTTTTACGGGGAAGGGCTTTTAGAGAAAATTCAAATCAATTTATATATATACGAGCATTTTACCAGTAGTAAATATTAGATTTCACTTCAGAAATTTGGGGGGGGCGAGAAATTTCATTGCATTAGTGATGATATAAGGAACAACAAAAGAAAATTACCAAAAGTAAAGGGGTGCAATTTTTTTTTAACAAATAAGGAAAATTACATTGTTTTTGAATATCTTGAAAAATTTTTAATAAATTTTAAAACTGATACCCCCATTCGAAAGAGTGAAAAAAAATTTTAAAAAAAAAAAGGGATATAAATAATTTTTTTTTAAAAGAAAAATAACCAGATTTTTTTTTTTTTAAACCCCCCCAAAACTTTTTTCCCTTTTTTTTTCCGAGATGTACACATAAATGAAAAATAGGAGCTGTAAATTATCATTATGAAAAAAACCTTTTTTATCCCCCCACCATCGTTTTTCAATGTCATATTCTGGGCCAAAAGGGCCCTTTGGGAACCCCCATGGCAAAAATTTTGGGGGGAAAATTTTTTTAACAAAATTTTTTTTTTTTTTGAAAAAAATAAAAAACAAGCAACCCCGAATATAAGGTATAACTTTTTTTTCGCAATTTCTGAGTAAATCAGGAGGTTTTAGGGAAAGATGGAGGACGAGTATTGAGATTATGGTCCAACCCCATTCAAAAAATTTTATGGGGGTTTCGGGGTCGGAGATTATGAATTTTTTTTAAAAATTTTAAAAATCTAAAAAGACCCCAAAATAAAGAACGAGTTTTTTTTTTTGGTCATATTTCATTATATGTGGGGGGGTTTTTGGTTCGGGATTATGAATTTTCGTAAAAACTATTTATTGAAATGGCGACTTCAGGATGACGGACGAGTTTTGGGATTATGGCCAGATGAGGGGGGTTTTCTGGGGGTCATGATTTCTTTCAGCTCAAAAAAATTTGGGGGGGGCCCTTTTTTAAAAAAAAGCCTCTTTTGAAATGAACAGATTAAGGCGGCAACTGAAAACAAAAGTAAAAAAAACCCATAAAAACTTTTTTTAAAAAAAAGCTTCTATTCAAGCCGTGTACTAAAACGTTTTTAGTCATCGCTTACAATGATTCAAAAAATTTTTTTTGAATTATTTGCTTTTAAAAAACTTGAAAAACCAATTGTAATAAAATTAATACTTCCCAAAAAGTTGTTACTTACTAACCATTCATTATTAATTGAATTAATTGGTATCTACTTTTTTAGGAGATTTGCCGTTCTGGTCCCCCCCCCACCACTATGCCCTCACGTGTGACCTTGAATGTTGAGGGGGCAGTGTGTGTTATTTGCCCTTTGAAAATTTGACTTTGAGATTTGTCATTGAGTTTTGATTTTGGGGTTTATCGACTTTAGATTCGACGGTTTTGACCTTGATAGACCTTGAGATTCATAAATTAGGTTTTGACTTTGGGATTTGACCTTGAGTTTTGATGTTGGATTGTTTGAACCTTAAGATTTGATCTCGATGTTTTTTGACCTTGAAAAAAGGGTTTGTGGTGTAGGATACATATTCTGTGTAGTCATGCCCTTTCATAAACCTTTTCCCCCCAAAACGAGGAGGCGTTTTCTGTAAAGGGGGAAGCTAGCATTGAATAGAGTATTGATGGTGTTTTGATGGTCAAGTGCGAAAGACCTTCACACCATCTACTGGAAATGGGGTGGGATGTCTCTTTTAAAATGTGGGAGTCGTTGATGAGATCAGATGTTAGATAATATCATCAGAGGAATAAAAGAGTACGGAATTTTTCCAATTAAATTGGGTGTATTTTATAAGGTGAAATAATCTATATTTTTTCATACAGTCTTACTATGTCTTTCTTCCAAAGTTGTGGATTTAAAGGAATCAATTCTTCTAATTGAAAAGGGTGGGAGTTTTTGAACAAGACCAATATCATCATTACCCATCGTAAAGCTTTCAACATAATTGGTATGACATTGCATACCGATATGGGAGATCTATTTCAAAACTTGATAATGATACATTATTCAAATCTTGTTGTCAAAAGTATTTTTGGATGATTAAATTTCGGACGATGTCAGTTGCATAAATGTTCCCAGATTTCAAATATACAATAACATATTTGGTAAAGAGTCCAAAAAATTGGGAGGGTTTAAGAACTCGACCTCTAGAAATTCAACTACATTAAATGATATTATTTTATATATTAATAGTCAGGATAAAATTGATTTTATGTTGAATATAGATATTTCTCCATTAAAAATAAATTCAGTGTAGAAGTAATAATTTGGGGCATCATTTTTCTATGTAAAATAAAATTATTTTTAATTCAATGGAAATATATTAACAATTCTTTTTTCGTTTCAGTTTTCAATATGTGGATGATTTTAAGTCAATGGTGGACGGAAACCGTGGACATTACAGCATCCAGATTGAACTCCACTTAATCCTTGAGTCAAAAATTTCCCCTCCTCAGTATGATTTGAATGTTGCTTCGATGAAGATGAAATAAGATGTGCACATTTTTTCCGGGAAGTACGTCAAGGGTACAATACTTTTGAGGAATTACCAAGGGGGCCTCACTTCAACAATTCTTGAAGAAATGATCAAATTGGGTCTGGAAGGGTTTCTCACACCTTTTACCTACCTGATGACATCATCGAGAAATATCAACTATTAGAAAAGATGATGAATATGATCATTAGAAAAATTTGATATGAAATAAAAAAAATATATTTACAAAATCTTTTTTTATTTATTTTTTCCCTTACACATAAACATTATTGGTATACTTAAATATTCAGATATAATTTAAAATAAAATATTGACATTTCAAAATGAATTACGAACAGAGCCACCATCATTTTTAAGTCAAAGAAGTTTAAAAATGAGGGGCATAGACTTTGGGGTTGCTGGAATTTAGTTTTTTTTGTTTTGAACTCCCCGTCAGATTGTTGATGTAAACAATCAATGATGAACAGGGGTTCTGTGAAGCTTCCAAAGGGTCCATAAGAGGTTACTCATATCTTTGTTAATAACTACGTTGAAACCTCATATGCATGGGATTTAGAGATAGTTTTTATCAAAGTCAGGTTCCAACGTCATATGGGTAAGACTTAGAGTTCAAATACACTCGGATTTTATTAATGTCTGCATTTATGATTTTTCATATCCAGTGTTCTTTTTTCGGATGCAGGGTACTTTGAAACCCAAAATTATGAAGGAGGTGTTTCCAAAGTGTTGGTTGTTTTATTGCCCATTTTTCTGAAGACACATGTGAGGGGTAATTCATAAAAGATTTTACATACGATAAGTAACTTGATTTTTGAATTCAGACCACTCTTATTTATTCTACTATGAATAATTTGAGCTTCTACTTGTCATCAGGTACAACATGTTTTATTTTCCATTCAATCTTTATGAATTTCCAAGAATCAACGTCTCCAATATATGAATTCTTGAATAGACAGAATCAGTTCTTATTTTGCATTCAAGGATATAATAACGCAATCCTCAGCAAAACCCATCAAATATTTGGGAAGAGTTTTTGCCACTGAATAAATGACTAGGTGCATCAATGATATGTTGTTTTTGTCCCGGAAAGTCCCCATCCAGTTGTCAAAAGCATGTGAGAGTGTGATTGACCAAATAGAACATAGTATTCTTCATTGTGGATATTATACCTGGTTTTCGAACAGCAGCAGCTTGCTCACCACCATTTCATAGCGGATCTCACATCAAGAGGAATGCAAAGCATTTGTTGGAAGATAGCATACTTGCTGTTGCTTCTTTTGGGATAGATTTTTTCCCTCAATGTAAATGGAGCTGTCAGCAGTATCCCAGTATTACATCTTGATTATTGGTGCAATTCAGTTTCAATCTAGATTCTTAGACAATGTGGTAGTCCATTACGGCTTATAAATTTGTCTCGTGCGGACTTATGAGAGAATGATCGACCACTGGTTCATTGAAAATATTCAACTTATCACTGTTTGCTTCAGTGCCATTTTATTTATCAGATTCAGGTCAATCGAGTTTAGAAAATTAAGATCTCGCTTTATTGATAGTATGTCTTGTCGTTCAGCATACACTTGTGGAGACCTTCTTCTAGCAAACTTTTCTTTTGACGATATTTGATGAATGACGATCTTTGTTTGGGTAGGAAATATTTCGTATTCCACTGTTTTGTCGTTTTATTTAGCAAAACCCATTACATTGTTGTATGAATTTCTTCAGATTCCAATGCTTGACCTTCTTTCTTCACACTTTCACCAAGAATCAGTAGGATTATTTCCGATGATCAATGTCACACTTGAAGTAATGTTGTCGATGAACTGGCGTCCTTCAGGCTGATGGGTATATAAATAATGTTATTTTAGCTCTTTTGTTATATCAGCATCAAATGAAAAGAATATGATTCTACCTTCGTTTGTAAGCATGATCCTGAAATGATATTGCAATCCAATCAGATGAGTCTCGCAGAATTTTTAAATATTCACAGGAGATGTAAGATTTATGCATGCGATTTGCACTAAGATTCTTTCTTCCTCGAATCCCAACAGAGTTGAGTTTTTCATGTTTCAGGTTCACCACATACTTTGGTTACATCATACACATTTGAATGTATTATTGTTTTGCTCTCAGGTACAGACAATTCATCCAATGTGGTGTCATCATGTTTTCAGCGCCATGAAGTACGTGGATTCAAGTTCTCGTTGGATAGCAGCATTTTATTTTCTTCTATCTCATATGCGCCACTTGTAGTATTTTTATAACACATTTAGAACTGACTGTGGAGGCTTTATTTTGGGGAATGAAGAGAAGTAGTCAAGTTGTTTGTTTCCGTGACATTTGTGGATTAATGTTGCATCCATAGAGATCCCAAAAGCCCCAATCCATGGCAGCTATTCTTATCAGCAGCTCAATGCGTTAGGTAGAAGTCACCTCAAGACACTTTAGTTTCCAACAGCTTGTAGCTCGAACTTTCGTGACATGACTGATTTGCATTCGTATGATAACAAATCATTTTTATTGTTATTTCCTGACACATGCTTGATATAATTTTCTTCGTTTCCTCGGCGGCATTGTGTATCCCAATTCAACTTGATTTATTGTAGCGCCAATATTACAATCATCGATGGTGCAATAACAACAAAATGGTTTCCGGGTATGGGTCCGTCATTCCCATCACTGGAATTTGATGTTTCCAACTTACTTGCATTGTCCATATGATGTTCCTTGTAATGGCTATATTTTAAGGCTAACAATATCCTCCTGGAAGGTGTTTAGGGAAGTATTTTAAATCCGATACAATTTCATTAAGCTGCAAGTAATCATGACCTCTTTGGGCATATCCATAGAGTTCAGGCAACTCATTTTTTCAAGCTGCGTAATCTCAGATAATACGTTGGGGAATGCCCATTCTCTTGTAAGCCTCACGATCCATTTCTGGCGTGAAATCCATTTTAAGCTTTTTCAGTGATTGGAAGGAAGAGCTTCAAGCAAGTGTCCACACACAACTGTATTGTATTTCTGCTCACGTTCATAGTATACATAATTTTTTCGACATGTGTACCTTTCCAGGAAGTAATGAAGTAGCAGCTCCACTGGGGGGTAAAATCTCCAAAACTGTCGAAATATATTTGCAGCTCTTTAATTTTCCTGTATACCCACCCAATGCATGTTTCCCTCAGGCGCTGAATCCATCCAAATTGATGATGGCTGTTTCGCGATTACGTAGTCCTGAGGTTGGCGGAATTATCACGCATGGAACACACCGAGTGTGGGCGCAATTGTTTGGCATAATATGCCAAGATCTATATATCTGGGAGGTTTAAGAGGTAGGGCATCAATTAGTTTTTTTGATGTATATGGTTTGAAGGACTAGATTACTACCGAAGACCTTTGCATTTATATGGTTTCAAGAAAATACACTTCCCTTTTTCCTAAAGCTATCGCCTCCATCTCTATTATGATGTTTGCCTGCCTCGGATCATTCCTGCTCGCGCTTGCTGGTTGCATAAGCTCTGCTTAGCATACTTGCCACGTAGCACCAATAGAACTTCTGAATACAGATAATCCAGCAAGAGTGGTATCAATGGGTAAAATTCATAACTTTGCTGGGATAGGTATTATACGAGGTGTACGAAGATTTTTCTTTTCCATATACTTTCAAATATTTACATTATAAACTTTCAATTACCATTGTTACTGGCAGCCATCTTTTCTATTATTTTGTCACGAATTGATTACCTCAGCTTTATATAATTCATCCCGAACTTTTCGTACAATTCCTGCTCAGATACTGCTTTTCTAATTTTATTTCGTCCATTTTTTGCTGATTTATTTTTCTACTTCCACGTTTGACATTTATCCCCATTTCAACCCATACCAGAACGCCTTTTTGTCTTCATTAGGTTGGTGACGAGGTAGAGTGGCTGCTCTCTGCGAATGCTTGCGTCCTTCGATTTGACCCTATCCAAACTGCTGTATTCAAGTTGTTTATCTGCTTTATGTCTGGCTTCAATATCGTCGAGATTCTCAGTGGTAGATGTCGTGTGTTTTACAGGCCCTATCTAATTTATTGATGCCTGGATCGTTGCAGAGCCAATCGTTTTTGCTAATAATTTAGTTCAGGTCCACCAATATTGATATCCTCCAGGTGAATGCAATTCAAACTGGCAATTTATTTATTAAGAGATTTACCTGATCCTCGACCTTTTTTTTATTATTCGATCTATTTGCTTTTACGTCTGCTCCGTGGTGGTAGACATTGGTAGACATCACATCTTGCATTAATGGGGTGAACCGTCGAGCAATGCGCATTATCAAGCCAAAGAGTTTACCAGTAGATAATTTGGGATAGAGAATCGGGACTGGATTAAATGGGAGCTGAACTCATTTAAGGACATGGTCCACTACTTCCATCATCTGTTCGCTCGCTAATCATCGGTCCGTCAAATTGCGGAAAGACAAATGCCATGATATTTTTTGGCCCAATCCCAAGGGGATTTGCAAACTTTTTTCCCCCAAAAAGTCGGAATAAACCGGGGAAATATGAATACTTGCGAAATTTTTAAAAGGCCCCAAAAAAAAAGGGGGTTGGGGGCCACATTCAGTAAAAAATGCAAAAACATTTGACCCTCGCCCCCAAACCCAAAATTTCCCATTTTTTCATTTTGATGATGTTGTTTTGGGGAAAACCCAGGATATTACCCGATCATATTTTTTGTATGGGACCCCAAAAAAGGGGTTTTGTTGCTTCTATCTTGCACAGACCATTCACGGGTTCCCAAACAGTTTTTTAATGAACATATGGCAATCATAACCACTCATATTATGGTATAAGGGGGAGGGGAAATTTGGTTTTTTGGGAAATTCAAATTACAGGCGAGGGTTTTGCTGGTATTTTTTTTCCCCTGAGATCGTGGTTCTGACTCTAACACCCCCTTCTGTAAAGGTTTTCCCCATATACCACAATTTTGGATTATTAAATTTCCCCTTTTCCTTCTGGGGTTTGTTTTGGTCATTGGTTTGACATCCCAAAAAATATTATTATATATATATTTCTTAAATCTTCTTCTTTGGTTAAAACCCCGATCCCCCTTTTTTGCCTTTTTGAAATTTTATAAAAGGGGAAAAATTTTTATCAGAAAAACAAATGAGAAAACTTCGTGTTGGAAGGTTCTATTCTTTTACGCGGGTTCGGATTCGGTTCGGTGGTTTGTATAGGTTTGGGAACCGATTAAAATCATATACTACAAAGGTACATTCATTTTTTCTTTTTGAAATTTTCAAACATTAATGTATTCCGCCCATTTTCCCAAATTCATTCATTTGGGGAAAACAGTTTGTGGGGGTGTTTTGTACATGATTACAATCATGCATCTGGGGAAAAATAAAAAATTCGCTCATTCGAAAATTTCAATAAACATCCATCACAGGGAAAAATTTTTTTTTTCAAAGGGTGAAATTTTACTTGACACCAATCTTGAAAGAAACTTTTTTTCCCCAAAAAAAATGACTATTTCCACCTCATCTGTGATAAAATAAATTGACATGTCTTCTAAGGGTTTTTCTGGAGTATCCAAACCCAATCACCTATTTTTTCTCTTATTCTAATTGGGTTCCCAAAACCCTAAACATTATGGGGAAAAATCATTCAAATCTAAACATTTTTTATCAGTTTTTTCTGGAAAATCATACCTGTTACATTCAAGACAGTCTATAATGTGGATAGGATGACACACCTCCGACACTTTATTATTTGTAGGAAATAATGCAGATGTCGGCCCATGCAAAGCAGCATTAGTCTTCATTTTTATGTTGACAACACCTTTTCTTCTCTCTCAATGAATTCAGGAAGTTTCATGTACTTATTGAAGTCCATAAGTGGACTGTATTTGTTTACTCCATCCTGAAAAAGTACTTTCATTAAAACCTTTCATCATTTGCAACAATTATAACTACAAACCATTCAAATCAGTTGATCCCAGTCATACTGATTGGGAGGGAATTAGACAGTTTGATGTCCTATATCAATTCCTGAGTTTGAATGATATAACTTCAAACCTTACTTCATATTGACCTTGCTTGATGGAGTTGTGCAATTTGATGTTTTTTTTTCAATAGCTCAGTACTTTATGCTTGATATCATTGAAAAAGGGTGTACTCAGTATATATTCTCCTAAGATACTCTAGCTTCGGGAATGCACGACATTTAGATGCATTTTAGTAGAGGTGTACCCACCACCCAAGTAGACACATGAATTCGTCCTATGTGCGAGTGTTCTATTGTAGGAGTTGACTTGACAATGGGATTATCACATTACAACAATTACATGTATAGAGTGGTGCAGGTGGTGGAGTCATCGCCATTGTTAGATTTAACTCTCGTTTCACTGAAGGACCACTCCCTAGCAGAGTTTCCCGTTGATGCCGACGTAGATTATCACTACAGGTAGAATCTTTACCACATCTTTTTGGGCCATTTCAGCCAACTTATTTTTCCAATAGATCCTGGAGAACCTGATTCAAAATACTCTTCTCCTGGAATATTTCAGTAGAATATCCCCCACTTACTACAACAAGTCGATGCGATGCGCAATCTGTATGGATTTGAGGGATTCTCTTTCTTAGCATTCAGCACCTCATCAATAATCGCAGTTCACTCTGCTCTCTCACAGGACAGACATGCCTCCTCCTTGGAGGAAGCAAGAGTTCATGAAGGTCATGACTACACAGATATGTATGCCTACACCACAACTTTAGTCAAGGTCAAAAAAACATCGGATCAAATTTTAAAGGGTTTGGGAAAAACCCCCAACATAAAAACCCCAAGGTCAAATCTAAAGTCAAAACCTAATGTTATGAACCCTCAGGTCATATTAAAGGGTCAAGTCGAACAAAAGTGGGCCAAAAATATCAAAACCCAATGAAAATTCCAAAGTCAAATCTAAAAGGTCAAACACACACACTGCACACTGCAACCTTTTCAAGGTCACACGTGCCCGCCCTTAGTGGTGGGGAGACCCAGAACCGCTCAAATCTCCCTACTTACTTTCATGAATTCTTTGTTAAAATAAAATTACTTCGACAACCTCACTTACCAACTGATCACTCCCAAACAAATTGGTGTCCCTACTTTTATAAAACACTTCGCGCGAAAAGGGTTTTTTAAAACCAAATAATATACAAAAAAAAAATTGGAGTCATTGTCAGCGGGGTTTAAAATTTCCCTTTTTAAACCTTTCAGTAAAAATTTTAAAATAAAGCTTGTCTTCAAAAGTTTTGTATTAGATTAAAACCTCCACCCGGCTAACCCCCATGGACTCTATGCTTTTTTCCGATTCCTCCCCGCGACTTTAGTGTGGCGTGGACCTAATAGTGCCTTAAAACCCAACTGACTGCTTGCTCCTCTTTCGGCTATCTCTATAGACCTGTCACGATTTTCCGATTCTTAACCTCCCGGACTGTTAGTGTGGCGAGGCCCTAGTAGTGCCTTAACCCAACTGACAGTTTCTCCCCTATTGGGCCATCCCACCCACTCAAGTGACGTTATTTACTATACAAATCTATTTTTTTTAAAAATACATTCGAAAACTGCTTTTTCCCACAAAATTGTATGATCACCGGTTTTTGGAAATCCCAAAAAACACGGCTACTACTTGCTCTCGCGTGGTGCTGCAACTTCCCGGGAAAAGGGACTGATCAAAAGGCAATGGAAATTGCACAAAATACCGAAACCCCGGAACAAAATACTCAATTTTAATCGAAAATAAAGAAAATCCTCACAAAATCCTCCCCCATTTTTATAATATAGGTACTGAATTGATAAACTACTTGATTTGTAGTTTTTGAGTATCAACTAACCATTAATTTTGTTTTTTCTTTTTCAGACCTAGAATTGTGATTATAATATACAGTTTATTGTATAATTACAATTCAGTTACTAATTCTTCGAACGTCCCTCGTCTTGATGTATTTAACCTGAAGACGATTGCAGATACAAACATTCAAAAAGTCGTGAAAACCTTTTTAAAAATATTAAGACGATGGACGTCCCAAAAAAATAGAAAAAAGTTCCCAAACGTCACAACCTTCAAAAAACGTTGGGAAAACCGGGACGGACCCGGGATCAGCGGGCGTTAGGGTACAAAAAAACAATGATAAAACACCGGGAAAACTCACATCCCGTTTTCAGAAGGCCGGGAAAAAAAATCATTTCCCGGAAAAGTCCCCCTTTTCCCGGGGGGAAAAACCCCCATCATGGAGGGGGCAGCACTTTAAACAGGTCCCAGATAACTTTACCGTTGGGAAAAAGGTGCTGCTACAGGATGCCTCTGATTCAAGAAATCAGGAAAACCTTATGGGAAAAACAACCCATATTTCCCAAAAATTGGGGGTGTTGGGGAAATCCGCCGGGGAAAAAAGAGGAGGGGGATCAGAAAAAATGGAATCAAACGGGGGAGAACACGGTTTTAAAACCAGCAGCAAAGGAAAAAAAATTATTAATATCTCAACTAAACCCTTCGGGGAAACCCCCCGCTAAAAAGGGGTTTAATTTTTTCGTTGCACCAAAAAAAATACCTATCCCGGGGCATTGTAGGGTCTGTGATCAACCAGCAGAAATGAATTCCCCTCCAGGGAGAAAAACTCCCCGATGGAAATGGGAGAGACCCGGGAAAGGGGAGGAATCCCCGGGGAACATCCGGGGGGGGAACCCGGGGCCCCTTTTTAAAAAGGGGTTCATCCATGTTCTTCCAGCCGAAAAGGGGAAAACCCCCGGTTATCATGGACACCACAACATTATGACGATAGAGTCGTTACATCTAACGCCACACTTCCAAACCACCGCATCTTTGGGTTTAAAAATACAAACCAGACATGCCACTGGACCGTCACCAGCTCATGGAACTCACCAACCTACAAGTTTCAAATACCTCCTACCGATACCAACCCTTCGGAAATAGCAGTTCATACGTCAAAATTAAAACCTTCGTTGAACCACGTGGAATTTGGGACCAGAAGATCGTTTCATCAGCTTCGACGGGAACCCTTTTACCCCAATGCCAAGAGGAAAATCTCAGTATCATCGGAAACTCGAAGAGGATACCAGCTAGGAAAAACTGACCTTCCTCCCCCGCAATATTGGAATTACGGGGTCTGCCTACAGAACTCATATTTCCGGAAAAGGCCCGTTCTTCTCTCAAGTCGACGGACTCCCGATGGGATCTTCCCTTTCTCCAATCATCGCCAACATATACGAGGTGGTTCAAAATTTGGGCTATACAGGAGGCAAAATTTAAAAAAGCTGTGGTTGGGGTGTGGATGACACCTTCATATTAGGGTCCGGAGACAAACATCTTCAGGATTTCTTCTCAAGAATTAACAGAATAGGGTTATCAAATTCACGATGGAAATGGAAAAAAACAGTGCCTTGCCCTTCCTCGATGTGAAAGTTGAGAGAATGCAATGAAATTTGCACCTCCGTCTGAAAGAAGACCCGGGGGGGTACGTCAGTTACAGCTCCAACCATCGAAATTCGACGGGGGGGATCGTGAGAACATTGGTAAAAGGCAACGCAATGCAACGACTAGTACTAGATGCCGAATTAAAACCCCTCAAAAGGAACTCCCCCCGGAATGGATATCCCAAGAAACTCCTGAAGAAATAAAACAACCCGGGAAAAGAAGACATCCAGATCAAAAAAGCACAGTGATCTGCCCCCTACTCGAGGGGTCTCCGGGGAAAATCAGGAGGATCGGAAACAATTCAACATCGCGCTTAATCCGGGGTACTTTTGTAGTTTCCTGACCAAGACCAAACCTGACAACAAAATGAAATCAGTAGGAATTGCATTTATGGTTCCATTTAATGCGGAGATTCCTACATTGGGGGGACAAAGAGACCGTTATCTAAAATTGGGTGAGCACAAAAATGGACTCAACGGGAGAAACATCAAAAAGGGGAAACGCTGACCACGCCCGGGCTGAGCACCGTCGAGTTCTATGGACGCCCAAATGTTCCCCAGGGGCATTGGCAAACAAAATTCAAAAGGCCGCCTACATCGAAGCCAATAAGCCTTTTTCAACCGAGCGTTGAGATCAGAACGTATGGAAACCCTGATTTTTTCTGGCGGGTGCGGGCGCGAAACTTCCCGCACCCCACCCGCGAAATTAAAGCACCGCTGCACATGGCGGAATTTCACGCATCATTGCGCCGAAATTATATAAATTGGTAAGTAGCACCTAAACTTGTCGTATTCACCTGAAGACGATTGAATAAAACATTGAAACGTGGAAAAAACCTTTTTTAAAACATTTGCGATGGACGTCAAACAATAGTAATCAAGTTCTACTGTCCAACCTTCAAACAATACTTCTATGGTTTGGACAAAGGTTTCCTAATAAATCTGGGTTTTTTTGATCTATTGTTTCTTTAACAAAAAAATTGGGTTTAACCTTCCTTTGGGGTCACCCAGTGTTGTTTTTACAGAGGTGCGGAAATGTTGATCCGATGTCCACCCCCTTTGGGAAAATGTGATGTTGGTGATGGCATAACTAAAAAGAATTGAATAAAAAAAAAATTTTACTTTTTCTTTTATGAATAAAAAAAATACAAAAAAACGGGGGAAAAATCATCACATGAAAAATAACTATAAAGAAACGAAAATTATATCGAAGGATCCAGACTCGTATGCCAAACCCAATAAAAATGTATCTACTATAAACAAAAGAAATAAATAACTAGGGCAAATGTCACAAATGTTGTGTAGGTTAGCATTTTTTTGAGATCTTCCTATATAAAAATGGTGTAGATAACATTTAAAAGTCAATTGTCAGCAGCAGGGAGCGCTTTTACCACGGGAACCGAAAGAAACACGGATCAATTTTTTTATTGGGGCCCCTCTGAAAATACACAATACCAAAATAGCGAAAAATAAAATTTAAAAACATAAATTCTTTCAAAGTCCCTGAAAATACAGTAATTTCTCTAAATTTGGGATCATGGGACTGATTTTCCGTGCCTTTCACCTTGGCAGATTTTTTTCTATACCAGTTACTTTAGGTCCAACTGGTACGTCTGTAATAATAATAATATTAATAATATCAAAAGGGAATCGATTTCAAACGTTTCCGTGAACTAGGACTTGAAAATTTAACAGCTCAGGGCGGAAGAAATGCAATATTAATTCGCTTTTTGTCTGTCTGTTTGTTCTGTAACAAAAAGATAGTAAACCAATCGATTAAACTAACTTTCCGATGAACTAGAGACTTGAAACTTCAGGTATAGCTCAGAACTGGATGACAATGCAATATTAACTCTCTTTCCGTTTGTTAACTTCATATTTGTAGGTTTAGTTCACACAAAACAAATGTTGCAAGTGAATTTTGATCCACTTCTAGTTGCCCGATCAACATGAAATTTGGCAGGTATCCATTATTCAGGTGACGATGCATTATACAAATTTTGGTAGAGTAAAAAAATGACAACACCAAGATGTAGGACAATCACTGTATTGATGGTCTGATTTTATTCCAAAATGGTATGCGTGGGTTTTCTGGGTCGAAAATTATCAATTCCTTCCGTCGGAATTTTTAAATTCAAGATGGTGGACGAGTTTTGTGACAGTTTCTATTCAAAATTGGTATGTCGGGGATTTTGAGGTGGAAGATTATGAATTTACTCGAAGATTATTGATTTTTGTCGAATTCGTTAATTGAAAATGACAGCTCCAGGATGGCGGCCAAGTTGATCTTTAGATGGTCTCCTCATTGAAGAATTAGGCCCAACAGACGGTAAAACGACATCAACACGACACCTGAGCAACATGTCGCTCGAATGTATTTATATTTGCGAAATCGAAAGAAGAAGGGAAGAAGCTATAGGTACATCCACACATCGCGAGGAGCAAAAGGAGAAGACTGTTTCTTCTTTTTTATAATGTAACGAACTTAGGCCGGACCTATCGCCTCATTTGCATAATCAGTATCCCGCATCGGCATTCACTGGTAAACAACGATGACGTCACCACTCAAGTATATCGGAATGCCAGTATGAGTTCCAGATAATCCAGCGCCACCTATCTCGAACAGCGACCGGCCAATCTAGAAATTCGAGAGGTTTCTGAAAAGGAATCGGTACGCATATAAATAGTGCCGCACGGAAGGGGCAGATAGATTAGTTACAGTGAGTTGTACAATACAGAGTGGCTTAGCGAAACAATACTGTATTTGTTTGAAATGAATTATGGCTGTATTTTTTTGAAGTCGAAATAAATTGGTTGAACGAAGTTTAGATTATTTTCATTACAATAGGATGTCCGAAGAGAATTTTCAAGAATTATTGGGAGTTGAATAATCTGCCCGTTTGAAATTATACAAACACGGGAATTTTTCCACTGCCATAGTGATTTTAAATTACTATCTCGTTCGGGGACAGTTTCTAAAACGTGTGGCAACTGTTGACTGGCGACTGAATAAAAAAGTTGATCGGAAACATGTATTTTATTTGTCGCATCCTCCATTGTATCGCGCCGTGTGGATATCTGATTCGAATACTGGCGGCGACATTTA